>JASAOC010001987.1:0-59074 GCA_030849835.1 Herpetomonas samuelpessoai
GCGTGCACACCCATGGGCTCTCTGCGTGAGACGCCTGTCGGAACTCCGCGGTCCCTCCCGATACCCCCAGCGCCGGTAATTACGCCCCATGGTACCCCAAGGAGAAGACCAACTGGGATGGAGTCCGACAATGAAAGCACACCGCAATCCACGCACCAGGAGCAAGAGGACCGGCGGCGCAAGCTTCCCCCGAGACACGAATGCCCCATTTGTCACAAACTTTTCACGCCACTACAGCTGACGCAGCACAAGGTGAAAGTGCATCCCTACCTGCCGGAGGCTGAACAGCAGGACTCACCAGTGCAACCAGTCCCTCCGCCATCAATAGATTCGACTAGTCCACAGGCCCTCCGAGCAGAGGTGGGAGTCGAAGATGACGCACCCGAACCAGAGCGAGTTGATCTTGCAGGTGTCCTACAAGATATCAAACTCCCCTGCCCTGTCTGCAACAAGGAGTTCAGTCGCATAGGGCTCGGCAGGCACCTGAAGAAACACCAAAAGGAACTCGCTCTGGAGACCCTCGCCAAAACGAACGTCGCGACGCAAGAGGTGAAGCCGTATGTGTGCCCCTCGTGTAAGAACCGCTATCCCTCGAGACAAGCTATCCTATACCACACAAGACACGTATGTACATCCCACCCCTTCTTTCTATTCCGTGTGGATGCAAGTACGACGCTGAGAGTAAAGCGCCCATCGTACCGGTGCCGAATAGGGGGATGCCAGCAATGGTTCATCTCCAAGGAGCGCCGCCGCCGACACAGAGAACGAGTTCGCGGATGGCTGAAGGGCGGACCGGTGATTACGCTCCTAAGGGAGTCACACCAGGAGGTGCCGGAGCATCTACCCACTTACCCAGGAACAGAGAAGCTTCGTGAAAAGTACGGAATCAGTTGAGATCCAGGTGCCCCGTCACACGCGCGAGTATTGATGCACCCGAACTTGCCCCGATTTCCATGCGAGTTACTCAATATTCCTTGCCCGGCGTTTGCGGCTAAAGTGGAAGACGGGGCAGTTCCTCCACCACAGGCCGCACAGCCTGAGCCGAGCGATGAGGATGATGATTACGAATCAGTGGGGTCTCTAGATACTTCCTTTTGCGAGGGGTTGATGCGCCCCAAACGAGGCAGAGATGATGACGAGGACGATTTCAGTAACGCTGTCGAACGGTGTCCCAGTCCCGATGATGAAGTTGTGCGCATCAAGCGGCGAGGAGAAGCGTCCCCACACAGCAGTAGTACCGACCAAGGGTTGGATGGAAATTGAGTTGGTAATACGCGCTACCTACGGACTTGTCGTTAGCTTATTTAGTTTGTGTGCCCGATCTTGGGCGTGCTAGGAATTTGTTATCGGAAAGCTTGTTTCTTGCCGCCCTACCGACGCTACTGAAAGAAATGTTGCGGGCACGGCGCAGAGGGTGTATCGCCAATCTTTCCGGTACCGACAAAGGGGTTACCAGCAGCGGTGCATCTGAAAGGAAGGCCGTTGCTGACCCAGGGGTGGTGCCCACAGACGGCACCGCGTCCCAGCGAACCCACTTGTGAGAACCCCAGCGTGGACGGGGAACACCGTGAAGGTTTTGGCTCTGTCACCTGTTCTCGAGCCATCTGTGTTGTCCGTCTGGCCAGCTTTGGCGGCCGTACAGGCACTTGCCTTTTCCATCTCCTTGTGCAGCGTCCCCTCCTCTCGAACTGGGGTTCCGACTCCTTTTTCCGCCGGTCCATGACCCTTTTATGCGCGCGGGAAAGGGAACGTAGTGAAAACGCGGCTTCCCCTGGTCCGCCAAGCTTCGTGAAGGAATTGGAACGATTCATCCCCACGGCGTGCCCATAAATGGAAACGGACGGAGGAAAGGGGCATTATTTCGCAGTAAAGTTATTTCACAGATCCGTCCACCAGTTTAAAAGAAAGTTTGTCTCCAGGGGGAGGTCGCACCGGTCGAGCAGTTCGGCGCAGACTTCATGGCCACACTTAACGTCCAGTTTTGGTGGTGTGGGAAAGAATGTTAGGCAAACGAGCCGCTCGACGTCCACACACCAGCGGCGCGGTCATCAGGAATGGGTTTGTCCTCAAGATCACCAAGCTATCCAGGCGGAGGTGTTCTCCCACCCACAACGGGGACATGTGTGTGGAAATGGAGCCCAATTTTGCTCGAGAAAACACGACCCGGTGGGATCAGAAAGAAGAGTACCACACAAAATGGGAAAGACAACGAGGTACTTGACGCATTTCTGAAGAAGTACCACAGGTTTTGATTCAGGTTTGGGCGGTTGGCTCCTGGCAGGGTGTCGCTTCGGGAGGCACCGAACTGATGGGTTGAAGGCTTTGTGGGGCGGCCACTTCCGCAGCCGGTCAGTCTCCTGGTGGGAATCTTTCAAGGAATTGCTTTGGAAAGGGGCACAGGGGGTTCGTCGTGGTGTGTGACAGCGCTCACGTGTGGGGTGGGGGGTGCGCTGGCGAGGAGGGGATTTTTTCTGTCAGTAGCGTCAGTGCAGCTAAAGTAAAGGACGATCTTTACATAAACAAAATACCTATACTAAGAGTTATTGACAAGTTAGCAAGTAGTGCTGCTGTAACACAAGAGACTGAAGCCGGGAAGACGACGGTTCTTCTTGTCGACACGTGTTACCGTGTGGCAAGTCAAGTACTTTGACCGCGGACTGCCCCGGGCTCGGGTCTTTGCCACAATCCTGCCCGCCGAGCCTATCGGCCGCCGCCCACTTAATCCACGAAGAGGGTAGTTCTTGGCTTCCTTCCAATGTGCGGTCGAGAACTCCATTATCGCGACTAAGTGGCTAGCGCCAACAAGGGATTTCATCAGCTCTTAGCTTCCTGGTGTCTTGGTAAGTAACTCGGTGCACGAAGTAACTGAGCTACAAAACATGTGAAACCAGTAATAGGCCCTGGCACCACGGCGAGGTAGGCGGATTTACGCGGGAACGCGGCATTTCGGGAAAAAGGGATAAAGAGGAGGGATAAAAAACTTCCGACACAGCTCCTGTGTACGCTGGGAGGTGAAAGCGACGGGGACTCCCCCTTGACCACTTGACCGCAGAGGACGCTGTCCGACGAAATAGGGAGTCGGTGCACGTCCAAAAAAGTTGATGAGAGTGGGGTTTGAACCCACGCCCTCGAAAGGATTGGAACCTTAATCCAACGTCTTAGACCACTCGACCATCTCACCTTCGAAAGGCAGTGTCCGTTGTAAGTGATAAGCGGTTACCGGGACATCAAGGACAACAAAAATTGCGCCGCCCGGGAATCGAACCCGGGTCAATACCTTGGGAGGGTACCATCATGCCACTAGACCAGCGGCGCAACGTGCAACACTCCGTTTTCACACGACAAGCAGTTCGGCGAGCGACGGTGCGGCGTGGTGCCCCGAACAGGGGTCGTGGCGCGACCTCTGGGGCGGCCGACCTCCCCCGCTGTTCGCCCAGGGCATTGGCGGGCCTGCCGCTGTGGGCCCTGATGGGCTGCGCCCCCTTTTCTTATGGCGGCGCGGGGGCTGACCTTCCTAGTCGAAACGGAAGCGTGACGGAGCAAGATGGAGTGTTTGGTAAGCGGTGAACGGTGAGCAGTGGGCAGGGAAGATGGTTTTGCCGAACGCGTGCGCGTGGGAGGCGAGCTCCTTTTGCTGGCTACGTGGCGGCGGGGAGAATTGTGGTGGGAATGACTGGCTGCGAGAAGAACGCAGGGCCGCGTCCATGGAACCACCACCACACATAGCAGGCGAGAGGCGGATTGTCCGCATTCAGTTGCGGCAACACACTGATCGCTGGCAACCATCTAAGCAACGCATCGTGATAATTCGTTCTACGGTTCCGTCAGGTTTGTTAGAGTGGGAGATGGGTTATGCCGGAAGACTGACACGAAAACTCAGAAAAGAAAAATTGTTTAGTCGGAGTTGTTATACGAGAACACACAAGGGAGAATTACTGTGGTTATGAAAAAAAACAACAACAGCAGCGGGAGCGACTACCGCCTTCGCCGTGCGGAGGACATGGTTCGCTGCCACCCACGTCCACGCAAAGAGATGAATTTACTTGGAGGGGTTCAGGGCATTGTTGACTACGAACTTGCCGTGGAACGTGCGCGCCAGCTCGCCGGTGAGGGCACTGTCGCTACGGAGGCGCTTCTGAACAGCCGCTAGGACGTCGGAGTCGTTTTGCATGAGCTTCTGCAGTGAGACGGAGCCGTAGCTGTTCATCGACAGATCGCGGATGCTGGGAACAATAACGTTGTCAATGAGGTTCTGCTTACCACGCGGGTCCATGTTGGCCACAAGCGCACAGAGGACGTGCTGCGTACCCTGCTCAACCGCAAGGTTGCGGAAGGCGCGCACCAGCTCGTCGCGGATGTCGCGGCTGGCGGGAATGAGCTTCTCAACGACAAAACGGCCGTTCAGATGCATTGCCAGGGTTGTCACGTATGGCTTCATCAGGTTACACAAGGACACGTGTGTGGTCGCATCCACGCTGTCCAGCATGGTGCTGATCACGTAGGCGGCGTACTGGTTGCGCGACATGGCTACCAGTTCCTCCTTCTTCAGCTTCCGAGCGAAGGCAGAAGCCTCAGCCTGGCCAAGCGCCCCCAGGTAGGCCTGCACAACGAGGTTGCCCGCGGGGTCGTACATCAGGGACGACAGGTTCTGCTCGATGGCTGAGACAATGAGGTGGCCCACCTTGGAGGTGGCACCGCCTTTCTTCACCAACGGCATCAGGCGGCGGATCACCAGGCTGCCGCGGCTGTCCCCAACCAGGTCCGTGACGTTGCCCTTCGTCACAAGGAGACTTGCGATCTCTTCCACCGTCGCAGGACCAGCGTCGCTCTGCAAGACAGCTTCCACGAGCTTGCACGCCACGTGGACGCCGTAGGGGTTCCCAGCAAGGGCTTGCAGACCAGACGCTCCGCCAAGGAGGTGGGCAATACGGGTAAAGTATTCGCCCTGTTTCTTGGTTGGCGTGTGTGGCACGAGCAGGAAAATCTTCTGGACCACAAAGTTCGCCTGACGGTCAATGGCCATCTCGTCCAGTTTGTCGCCCGTTTGTTCGAGGAGGTTGTCCAGTGTGGAGGCGAAGGCGGCGGCCTCCCCGCTCTTTCCGGCATCTTTTTCAGGAGCAGGCACCTCCAAGAGAGCCGTGAGGAAGGACACGCCGCGTTTGGACTCCAGAAGGGTGGAAATGCTGAGACGAGCCAGCAGCATGGGGCGTGTGGTGGGGTTGATGAGCTGACGAACCACCTGTGCAGAAACAGGGTCCTCAATGAGCTTCATCAGCTCCTCCTCCATCAACGACGCGTGCTCGCCTTCGTCGGCAGCGCTACCTTTCTTTGACTTCGCCGCCTTTTTCTTCTTCGCCGCCGCCGTGCTCGCATCGTCCACGGGTGTCAGGCCAATCGTCTCACACAGCCACTGGGAAGTGACTTCAGGCTCAGACTTGAGGAGGTTCTCCACTGTCACTGAGGTGTGGCGGTCGCTAAGGAGGGCCTTGACCCCGTCCAGGTCCATGCAGCCTTGGCGGAGAAGCGCCAGGACACCGCGACGGACCTCCTGAGGACCAAACTGGACGAGTGCGCTCAGTACGCGGCATGCCACGTGGTGCTTCGCGAGGGACTCATTCTCCTCGAATTGCTCCAAGATGGCTTTTGACACCTCCAGGCACTTGGTTTCGCACCCACAGGTTTCATGAAGGGCACCCAGCAAGGCGGACACGACGCGGCGGCCGTACTCGTTCTGTAGGATCATGAGGAGAACCGTTATGGGGTCCTCATCCTCGTCGTCGCTTTCGTTGTCGCCCATCACAGGAGCGCTAACAGTCGACATGAAGGCATCTGCAAGTGACTTGAGACCAGCGGGGTTCGCAAGCACCTTCTCAGGGTTTTCCGTGTCCTTCCCGCGAGGGCGTTTCTTCCCACTGGCGGCTTCTTCGGCAGACGCTCCCTCAGCGCTGTCTGGCGTGCCCGCATAGTGGCGAATGAGTCGGCAGAGGTCCGCCGCTGGCGCAGGCAGGCGGCACGCCTGGGTGAACTGGGCGAGCAACAGCTTCGCATTGGCATCAGAGGGAAGCTCACGGTGAACCACCACACGCTGCAGTTTGCGGTCTTCCTTGTCGATTCCCAGGCGCTTGGCGCGCACCACCTTGGAGCGGTGGCTGCGCTGGTCACGCTTGTCCCGCGCGTCTTGGTGGCGGGAGCGTGCGAAGTTGGCAACTTTACCCATGGTTGTTTCACAGAAATTCAGTCAAAGACAACGCAGGAAACACACAACGAACGGATGTCAGGCTACGGGGAAGAAAACAAAAGAGAATCACCTATCGCGAAGTCGAAGCGGGAGGGTGGAAGAGGAGATGGAGGGGAGGGGAGAGGAGGAAGGTGTGCGTAGGTGAAAGTATCGCGGTGAGAGCGGGTAGGTGAGATGTTCGTAGCATCGGCAGGAACGCAGGTACATCAATGAAACCTTGTGTCTGTCAGTTTGCATGCTCGGACCGAGAACGGACGAGCTACTCATGTCAGGCAAAACTTCACGAATATGTCTCTTCGGCACGCTGTTGCTCTCTTCTTATTTTTGATTTCAATGATGGCAAGTCTGCACAGAAGAAAAAAAAGTGAATTTGTGAATTTGTGGTGTCGCAAACCATGTGGCGCCGCGTCAGAGGCATGGCAATCCGAAAAAATAAATAAATCAGAAAGACCAGCGCACTCCCGTTGCTTAGACAGGCGTGGACACATAAGCGTCCGTGACGACCATTTCCACCATCTGTAAAGTCCAATCCAGGGACTGCATCCACAGGGAGGAAACGAGTGGGGTACACCCCTGGCCACGGATCGAGTGTCCTTTAAGCAGGACCGACACATTGCTTGGCACGGGGCGAAGCTCGGGCACACGTGGCCGGCTCTCGCCCTCTGCGTCTGCGAGAGCGACCAGCAGAATAGTGGCGAAATCTTCCACCACCATGGTCTGCGCAAAATCAAGGCTCAAGTCTGCCATTACATCCCGCTCGCTATCGGCCAAAAGAAGCCGCAGCGCACTCGTCAGCAACTGGAGCTCTTCCCTTGTCGTTTGGGCGACCAGTGCGGGTGTCGCTCCGCTCCCCGCGCGAGTGGTAAGCAGGTTGGCCAGCGGAATGGCTACCTCATAGGCAGCCCAGAGAGCCATCGACAGAGCGAAGAGGGCTTTACGGAATCCATGTGCGGAGACAGCAGGACCCCCGACAGGTCCCCTGGGTGCGCCGTTGTCCGCAGGGGAAAATATAGGGTCCACCAGGGCTTCCAAATCGACAGGGGTGAGGGGTGTGGGGAGTTCCACAGTGGCACCCCCATCGTCGGCGGCGGCGGCGTCGCGGCCAAGGGAACCGTGTGACTGGGAGCGGTGGCTTGCCTCTGGCGCGGTGGAAACCCGCACAGAGGACGAGAGAGAGGTTTTGGTGCTTCGGCTGCCCTTTCGACGCGCAGCCACAAGGCCACGGTTGACACACTTACAAAGCTGATGACACAGTTGGTATGTGTCCGATGCAGAGGCGACCCGAGCAACTCGCGAGGACAGCGCAGGAATGTTCGACGCCTCAGGGGCGAAGGGAGCGTCTTCTCGTTCGCTGCCCTCCAGATCCGAATCCACTGCAGGGTTGCTGGTGTTTTTGTTGGTGTCAGAAAAGACCAGGGTTTCGAAATCACCACACGGAGGTTGGCTCTCCCTGTGCAACTCCCACTTCAAGACGCGGAGTGCAATCAAGGCCGATGTCAATGTGGCACGCGGAGTGAGCCCTGGCATCGCCCCACGAAGTTCCTGCTCGGCCAAGGCGATGAGAAACGGAACGGCCACCGCCACATCGATTTCCTCTGCGCTCTCGAATGACAGAGGGGCCATCGGTGGAGGCAGTGACTTCCGCTCACTTGTCGTAGTGCGGCCCTGACGATACAGGAGCGCACCAACTGTGGCGAACATTTCTTCTGTCGACGGAGACGTCACGAGGGCTGCGGCTGGGAGCATGAAGGTGCTTAGGGCCTCAACCCCAAACGGTGCAAGACAGGCCTGTGTCCAAAGGCGGCACAGGGCCCCTTCCACATACGGCGCGGATGGGGAGGCGCGAGGAACAGCGTTGCCATTCGGGCTACCGCCTTTCCCTTCACCCTTCTTTGACGGGGGCAGCTTTTCCGCGACAGGTGCTGTGGCAGCATTAGGAGGAGAGCTGGGCTGGAGGGCTTGAATGACCGTCGCCTCGAGCATGGTTCGTTCATTGTACATTCGATTGGCCAGTGCGCGCGACGGCTCAAGGGGCTGATGAACCAGCACCTTCGTGGAGACATCCACGGAGCGCCAGCGCATGTACTCCTTCACAGCCTTTGCGCTGACCGCGTCGCTAGAGGAGATGGAGTCGGTAGAGGAGTGGTGATGGGAGCCCCGGGAGCTCCCGTACGACAGATGACGCTGGGAGCGAGTGCGCATTGCGTGTTCTACGAGGTGGTGTTCTTTTCTTGTTGGTGGTGTACGTAAAAATAGTGGAAAAAGGGGATATGTCCAGGAAGACGGTAAAGAAAGTGAAGGAAAATGTTTAAACGTTGAAGGAAGCGCGTTGATGGGGGTTTCACACAGAGAATGCGATGTAAATAGCCAATGCGCGGTTGTGGAGTGTGGAAGTGGGGGAAGGTAATGTGCTGCCCTGGCTATCTCATATACGAGGTATGAGTTAGGCCGTCACCAAAGACAAAATGAAGCGAGCCAGAAACAATAAAACACGAATCTACTGCTAGAGCCAAGAAAAGGAGAAGGAAGCAACGATGCAGTGAAGGACGGACCACATCATTGCCTCGAAAGAGCCGGAACGACTGAGTTTGCTCGCAGTGTCCACAGACAAGACTTGCATTCTATTGTGTGAGGTCCCTTGTTTCAATTTAAGATAAGCGTACCTGTCGGTGTCTCCTTGATGTTTGGTGAGGGGACACTATTTCTGCAAGGAAGATTGTAGATGGTTCCACCGCTGGATAAATTGGTGTCAAGCGTTGGGGATAACGCAAAGCGGCCGCTCACCAAAGAGTGGAACGCTTCTTGTGGCGGCGCTTCGCTTGCCGTTTACATTTGCCACCCCTTTCCTCCTCGGATCGCCTTGACCTGTCCGAAGCGCGGCACACCATGCTCCGTGAGAGAGGAGAACTTCACAGTGACGTACGTCCCTGTCAAAGACGCACTATTGTCTGCGCGGCCCGCACCTCGGCGGCCTTTGGTGCTTTTGGCGAAGCTTTTTCTCTGGCGGCCGGCCGAGAGAAGGTGCTCCAGAAGTTCCCGCTGCTGGGCTGGTGTGAGCTTGGGCATGGTCACGTTGAAGACGGTTCCATTCTCGGCAAGACACTGGAGACCGTAAAAGACGACCATCTCTTCATTGCCCTTGGCTCCCACTTTGCGAGAAGACGCCGTGGTGCCTGCGGTGTTGCTAACCTTGCCAGACCCCTGGCTCGTCGCAGGGTCCGGTTTGATAAAGGAACGGTCCCCGTTGGGCGAAACCGTGGATAGGGGCACCGCGAGCAGGGGGCGGGTGCGCGGGTTTCGCGAAGGTTCCTTGAGCAAGGGACGCAGCACCAGGTACTCCTTGTCCTTGAACGGGAGAAGTTTGACCGCGGTCTCCGATCGTCTGGGCAGGTGGCGCGCATTCGCCACTGCCAGTTGGGCCACGGCGTCGCTGTCGTCCTCTGGCAAGGGGCACAAGAAAGACTTAGCATGCCCTCGTTCGGTGGCACCACGAGCACCTCCACTGATGGAGGTGTGGATAATAGGATATCCACCTTTCCCCCCAACGTCTTTCCCTCCAGACGCGGCCGCGAGGAGGTCCTTTGCAGTGATCCGCCACCGCACGCGCCCGTTCGCACCATTATCACGGCCTTCCAGGCGTTGCACAGGCAGCGCGTGCATGGAAGTGACAAGGCTCGCAACGACGCCTTTCCTCTTCTCCCGCATAGCGTAGGCATTCGTGGGGGAGCGAATGACAGCACCCTCGTACCCTTGCTGCTCGTATAAGGGCAGCAGGCGCGTCTTGGCATCCTCAAGGGAGTGGGTCACTTCGTACGGAATCATCTTGACAAAGATACCTCCCTTGTAGGACGACGGTGTCCTAGCACCCACCACCCGGTCCGCCCCGCCTGTCTTTTGACGACCCCCTTTTCCGCCCCTGCCCGCCACGGAGGAGGCAGACGCAGACAGCGGCAAAGGCGCCATTTCCTCTGGCTGCCCCACGCCAAAGGCCGCCTGCAGCATGGGCGAGGCACACCCGCGCGAAAGGAGTTCCACCAGGAAATGCAGAGTGCGCAGGCGCTGGGAAAACGGGGTGACGTTAGGCATGCAGCGGAGCGCTTCCGCATCGGTCAGGCCTACCGATCGCATCGTGCTGTCCCAGATGTCACGCAGTTCGGCTGCTACCGGTTTGGGATACCGCGCAAGAACATTTGCCACAGTGCTGGCGGGCGGGGAGTAGGCGGGTACATCGAAGAGGCAGTACTGAGGTAAGGTTGCGACGTATTGTAAAATGTCTTTCACAGTGGCGCACTGGGATTTAGTGCCGCGGAGGCGATGGCAAAGCGCAGAGACTGCGAGAAAACCAGTTTTAAAGCTGTCCCCCGCAGCCGCCGAGTCCGATGTGGTAGTGGTCAGGCCAGCGTTTCTGCTGCGTGATGAGACTTTCCCATCGGTCTTCGTCCTGGCTGCGGAAGCCCGCTCAACGTCTAACTCGGGTTGCTCTGCCGCTGCTGGCTTGCTCGGCCGATGGATGTACAGTTCCCCATCTAAAACAAGCAGAGGGTCCATGCACAGGGCCCGTAAAAGAGCAAGCTCCTTTTCAATCCAAAACATCCCGTACAGTGCTCGGCCGTGTCGGGAGTAGGTGGTCGTCCCCGTCGCAACGAGCGAAGAGAGAGGATCCTTTCCAAGAGTGTCCGACAGGTTGGTGCGCCCCCTCCGTCCCGCAGACTTTTCCTTTTTATTCTTGTGTGCCTTTGAAAGCGGGGCTGCGGGGGTGGCTGCTTTGGGGCTAACGTACGATACCATTCGGACCCCATCGTGCTTGGGCGAGATAAAAAAAGGAGCTCCTGTGAAAGCGGGGTCGAACCAATAATAGGTGTCCTTTACGGGAGGGACGGCTGCTGCCTCGCGTTTTAGGGCGGAAGGAGGGTTTTTGGCCAGCTTCGATTCCAACGCGTCAAGCGTGCTCAGCGCCATGGGCTCAAAGGGCAGTGCCAGCAATAAAAGACGGCTACTGCGGAGCATGGCCAGGATACCCCAACGCACCTGGCAGAGTGTGTGTGTGTGTGTCCGAGAGAAAGAGAGAAAGTTAAAATAAGAGCTCCTTCTATGCCTGGTTGTCTTTGTTTCTATGCGTACTCTAGAATATACGCCGGAATTACGCGTTTCTAAATTGGTTTCTAGCAAGAGCGAGAGAGAACACGTTCACTAGGTAAGTGACTTAGAGCTGAATTCTTGTCTAGGGGGTTTTCGGACGGTTGTGCCGACCGATTTGTATTGTGGATCTATTGGGAGTTTGATGGGCTTGGGAATGCGCAGCGGGCAGAAAACAAGAAGAAAGAGAAAGGAGTCGGACATCATTAGGCCTCCAGGTCTGATTATGTGTTGGACCCAAAGGGTACCGCACGGCAGTCTCCGAAGTGGTATTGGGAAACTGAGGCGAGGGAAGGCGCCACACGTTCCGTCATTCATGTCCTGTCGGGTAGAAGGCGGAGGAGCTCGTTCATGCGCAGGGGTAGGCAAACGCAGTTCGTTGAAATGCCTTTCAATTATACGTGGGGGTTTGCAGAGATGTTCTTTTTGCTTTAGTGCCATAGTTCGCTTCTTTAGTTGTAAGTACAATACATGGTTGCTCATAAAAGAAATAATGTGTCATAAGGAAACCAATAATAGGAGGAGTTAGAAGAAGAGGGAAGGGTGGGGTCAGATGGAAACCTTCCCACCACTGTGCGCGATGAGTACGAAGGAGGTTGCGGGCAGTGTCCAAAGCAGTGCTCGCGCCCACCCATGTAAGGCTCCGGCGGAAGGAGAACGGATCAAAAAAAGAGTGGAAGCTTTGATTTACATGTGAGCACTGAAACTCATTTTTTCTTCCTCGTTGGAAAGAGGAAACACACAAGAAAAAAACAACAGGAGGGGACGCAGCGGGGGAAAGAAAGGGGACAAATCGCCTTAACGCGTGCTGGAGCGGCAGCACGCCATAGGAAGTAGAGCAACGTACAAAAAAAAAAAAAACAATAACAACACAGTCAAAGGTGAAACAAAACACCAACGGCCGTCGGTCTAGCGGTGGTGCTCGAGTAGCACTGGAAAGGAGCTGTGGGTCAACGAGCCAGCAGGGCACACCACACAGCCTTCCCAAACTCACACACGCGCCAATCTTCACCATTCGGTCACGAGGCACAGAAGCGTCTTACTGGCACCGTAGCCATCCAGCTCGGACACCAGCATCTTTGTGCGCGTGATCATGGACTGCTCGCCACCCGCCGCGGGCAGGACCACAACGGGTTTCTGGCCCGCCCTCAGCAGGAGCGACAACCGCAGGCGCCGTGCCTCTTGGTCCACTGTTGTCGCACCCCCATCGGGGTTGTCGACCGGGATAAAGAACGCATCCAGAGGGTGATCCACCACTCTTCTCTTTGGGACGGAGAGTCGCTCCAAGACGGCCGTGCTCGCCTGCAAAATCCTCCCATCGACACCAGAGACCACAAAGGTGAGGGAAGGAATGGAGCTCAAGACGGAGTTGGCCATGCGCACAGCGCCCTCGTGTTGCACCATGTCGGTCAGGTCGTCCATGTAGGCAATGAAGCGATGCCCGCCGAGCACAGAGACACACTCGTCGACACTCACGTCGAGCACCACAGAGGACTGGTCCTTCCGCGTGCCAATCAGACGACGGGTGTGCCCAATGACGCTGGTCTGACGCTTGAAGCCGCGGAGGTAGTTGGCGAGGTGGTCACGATGGGCCGCGGCCTCCGCTGGTGTCATGACCGTCCCTAGGTCCTGCCCAACCATCTCACTAAAGGTGTCATAGCCAAAGATTTTCATGGCCTTCTTGTTCACGTATTGAATGATCCCACTGTCGTCTGCGACGACGATGGCGGTCAAGGAAAGGTCATTCACTGCGTCCATGATCTTGGTCGCTTCCGCGCTGCCTTCGTAGTCGAGGGAACTTGAGATGAGGCAAATATAGGAGTCATCCGAGTCCCCGTAGCTGGCCTTCTTGAGCTGCACCGTGCAGGGCATGAGAACCCCTCCATCAAGACGTCGGCTGACCGTCGAGAGCGCCTTGCGCTTGTCTGCCGCCATAGCAGCCTCACAGCTTGCCACGAACTGGGGAAAGTCGGCAGCTTTTTCAATGATGACGGAGAGCGGGTGTCCCTCGAGATCTGCCTGGGCTTTATTCAGGTTTTGGCTGCCAAAGAGTTGGCGTGCGGACTCCCCTGCGTAGGTGATGGTGCCAAGATGGTCGAGGAACAGCACCGCGAGGCTTTCCATCGCCGCAATCGTTTCGTTGAATGCTAGCTGTTTCTTCACGGTAACCTTGTCACTGATTTCGTACAGGAAGCCATACCACGTCACCCCAAGGGAGCCTGCCGTGGACCGTGCCAGTTGAACAGCATCACCTCGGCACACCGTTGCCGCAGCACCTTCGGGAGGGGGCAGCATCCCCAGCAGCAGTTCTAACGAGAGGGTTTCGCCGTCCTTGCGCTTCCCTGTGAGGTAGAGCACCTGCGAGGCGGCGACAGTGTCGCACGTATTGGCTTCTGGCAGGTAGTCGCTGCCGTGGGCCTGCTGCAGCTGCTGCATCTTGTCACGGATGCCCTGCATGAAGGTCCCCAATCGTGCCACCACATCTGGACGGAGAAGCATCTTCACATTGTGACCCATGACATCTTCAGATTTGTGGTACCCAAACAGCTTCGTGAGGGCCGCGTTGGCCATCGTAATGACACCAGCATCGCTGAAGGTGAGGAACGGGATTGTCAGAGCGTTCATCGCGGCGGCACTGATGTTGCCTGCGATGATGTCCGTCGTCGCCGTGGATGTGTCGCGCACCAGGGCGACGAAGATGCGGCCGTCAGGAAGCTGTAGAGCGGTGGGCTGCTGCCTGGCTTGGGTGGGGGTGAGCTCATAGAAGACCCACTCGGAAGGGAAGACACTGTTGGTGTCGCCGTCCGGGCTGCCAAGGCGCTTGGCTAGTTGGCGGTACAGGCGCATGGGCTCCACTTGCAGTTCATGACTGTTCGACGCGACAATTTCACCAAAGATGGAGTCGAACAGTTGTGCGGCCTGCTCCGTCACGAGGACGACGGCGTCCTTGCCAATAATGTCCGCCTCCGCGCACTCAAAAAGCTTCTCTGCCTGGCGATTGAAAAGGACCACTTCGCGCTGCTCGTTGAAGCAGATGATGGCGTACGGGGTGGCGTCTTCAATGGTGCGGCTCGTGGCGCGCTCAAATTCCAGGAGCAGCTGCGTCGTCCTTTCCTCCACGTAGAAGAGAAGGCTATGCTTCCCGGTCTCCTCGTAAAAGAACTCCGCCACGTGCACCATGGCGGGAAAGGTGCTCCCATCCTTGCGGTGACCTGACGCCTTGAAGGAGGTTGCGGTGTCATCCTGAGCGCCAGCAGCCCCCCACAGATGGTTACTCTGGTGTGAGAAACCAGCGTGGGAGCTGTGGGTGTCGACCACCACCGTTGCGTGGGTTCTCTGATCGTAATAGGCGTCAAGAATGCTGTGTCCATTGACCGTGAGTAGCGCACCGATACCGCCACAACTGTTGACCTCCTCCTCCGCTGCCCGCTGGAATAGCGCCTGCGATGCGGCGTTGAGGAGGCGAATGGGTGCCGATGGTGTAACGCCCTCCACCACCAGCATGGCGAGCGGAGAGGTAAGGAGAATCTCGTGGAGCAAGCGCTGGCGATTGCGTGCTTGCACAATAGCGTCAATATCGCGGATGAACAGAAAGAAGGTGCCGCTGCTGGCGGCCCCCACCGGTGCGGGTGTTGCGTGGGTTGGGATGGCTCCACTGTCGTGTCTATCCGCGTCCTCGTGGTGGATCACCACACTGTTGTTTGCGCCAACGCTGACAGAAACATGAATGTGGGTGCCGTCCGCCCTTCCGGCAAGCATTTCGTGTGCGATGGCCAAGCCATTGTTCTCCCTCTGCAGAAGCTTCTCCAACTGCTGCATGTTCACATGAACGCCATCCGCCTCCCACGATGCCTTGTCCGTGCCCGTGGTGCGCGGGGCGAGAATGCTCACGTTGCGTCCCACAAGATCCATCACGCTGGTGTAGCGGAACGTCTTGAGGAAGGCGTCATTGGCAGAGAGGATGGTCCCATTGAGGTCCACCTGCATGGTGCAGATATCCAATTGCTCCAGGACGGCATTCTTGATGGCGGTGCTCTGCTGAACTGCGTTCTCCAGTACAGGATCGTGGACCAGGAGGAGGTAAACTGCCTCGTCCGTCGCCCCATGGCCCACCTCTCCTGGTAGTGCAGGAGCTGCCAGGGTGCTGCTATCCCCGCCCGCAAGACCATCCCAGTCCTTGGGATCCGCACTTTTATCTTCGTTACCCTTAACCGGGTCGCCTGCTGCCCGATGGCCACCACCAGCGCCGCTGCGAGCGCTGTCACGGGAGCGCCAACGCAGCTTGCGTACCCGTACCGTAGAAAGGCACCGGAGGCCGTCTCCGCGCACACACTGCAGCGTGATAGCCTCATCGCTCCCTGAGGTGGCGGGGTCTGAAGGGGGAAGGCTTTCGACGGCCTTGTGGTGCCCCTCCTTGAGCGGCTCGCCACCACTCCGTGCGGCAGTGCTGTTGCTACTCGCCCCTCGACCAGCCTCGCTCTCGCGGGCAGAGCGCATGCCAGGGCCACCCGCTGCCGTGATAATCTCCTCTAGCACAGGGGACCGTCCGGCCGGCCCCGTGAGGCGCGGAAGAGGGGCGGCGATGGTCGTCTCGTCCTTACCAGAATCCGAAGGCCTCGCACGATGAAGCCGCTGCTCTGCCTCATCTGTAGGTGGTACGCCTGAAAAGCTAAAGTCGTCGGTGAGCGCAAACATGCTGTCAACATGCAGGCCGCTTTGCAGGGCTCCGTCTGAGACACCGAAAAACTTGCGTGCTTGGTCTGAAAGAAAACGCACCACGCCCTTGTCGGAGATGACAACAACGGAGCCGGGGTACGCGTTGATAAAGGCACGCTCCAGAAAGGTGTCCGCCTCCACGTCCAACTTGCGCGCGACGTTCTTCAAGGAGACCACAAAGAGTTTCTCCAGGCCTAAATGACGATGCTTGTCCTCACCACGGAGAAGTTCCTGCACGCGCACCTCTGTTGGGATATCCGTGGCGTCTGCGCGCCGACCGAGAAGGATACCAGAGGCGCTGCTGCGTTTGGCGTGCATGAGGATATCCTTGAAGGTGGTGCAGGGGGCTTCCTTGTTGATATCTTTCGTCGTGCGGGCGGCGTCGCCGTGTTCATGGGTGATGGGGTTGCATGCCTTCGTTGAAGAGGTCGGGCTCACCGCGGCTGCGGACGCCTCCGACTGAGGAAAGAGAGTCTGGCTGACATCGCGGCCCACCAGCGCATCGTCCGGGTAGCCGAACATGGCCACGAGGGCGGGGTTCACGGTCTGCACCACGCCCTCAGCGTTCACGCTCATCATGGGGGTTGGTGCGTGCAGGATGATGGCCTCATGGATGCTATTCATGCGCGCGCTTTGGATTTCCTCCGTTGTTTCTCGGATGTAGGCCACGAGGAGCCGCTTCGTCGCGACGCCCGTTGGCCCTCCCTTGGGATCGCCCGTGACGGCAGGGATGGCGCGCACGCTGGCCCGGAAGTCGGTCTCGAGGTCTGCCATGTGAATTTCCTTCAGGCTGATTTCCACAGTGAAAAGCCGCCCATCTGCCCGGCGCGCGAATTCGTTGCGTGGCGCCGCGTCGACAACGTTGCGCTGACCCGTTTCCCGGTACGCCTCCACAAAACGGGCGTGGTTTCGTGCCACATGTTCTGGCATCAGGACACTCACGTCCTTCCCCACAAGTTCCTGCGGCCCATACCCAAACACCCGCTCGGCAGCGGGATTGACGGCGATGATTCTCGCTTGGTCATCTGACACAATAATCGGCAGGTTGCAAAAGTCAAAGGCAGACTGCCCGATAACGTTTCGCGTGGCTAGGTTTGTTTCAAAGGAGAGGTCGCGGAAGTAGCCAATGTAGGAGGCCGGACCCTGGGGGCGGCCCGACTTGGTGCGCTCCGCGTGAATCAACTCGCGCATGCGAACTTCCATGAGGAACCCCTTTCCGTTGTCGCGCCGCTTTCCCGTCAGGCTCTTGGCACCCGCCAAAAAGTGTTTCAGGTCCGAATGGGGCCCGTTGGTGAAGTCGTACACATTGCCGCCCTCGGTCGGAGCGAGAAGATCTTGCAAGGGACACCCAATGACGCTTTCCGCCTTGCACCCCCAGCTCCTCTCCGCGGCGGGGGAAAAGGTGCGGACGCGGCTGGACTCGTCAAAAATAATGACGGGGACCGGGGAGAGGTCAATGATGGCCCGGGTAGCGAGCTCGGCCTGGTGCACGTAAAGGTCCTGGGAAACATCGCGGATGTGCACAGCGATGGCGGCCACCTCCTTCTGAGACGAAGTGGTGACCGGGGAGGAAGGGGAGCTGGGCCCTGCGTGCGTCTGAACGCATGGCAAGGCCGTGAGCACGGTGGTCATGTGCATTTCAAGGTGAATCTCGCGCTGGTCCTTGCGGAGCGCAATGACGCGTGCGATGGAGGTGATCGGCGCGCTGAAGGTGCGTGTCTTGCTGAGAAGCTCTTCTAAAATTTCCTCGCAGTCTCGCTCTGAGTTCCCATACAGAAAGGCACCAATCGGAAGCCCAGCCATCTCCTTGGCGGTATACCCAAAAAGACTTGTCGCCGCCTCGTTAATCATGCGGACGCACCCGCGGGTGTCGAGAATGGTGTGAGGCTGGCGGCAGCTGTCAAACAAGGTGTGGTGCAGTTTGCGCACAAACTCCAAGTCAGATTTGATGCCTAGGTCGATGATGCGGAGGACAAATACGCTCGTGCCGCTCGCGGCGTTCGTGGTCAGGGAGGTCCTGCTGCGAAGGAGGCCGAGTGGGGAGAGGTGGCCTCGACCATCTGTGGACGAGGACGAGGACGACGTGAATACCTCGCGGACGCACAGGCTTACCGGGAAGAGAGAGCCATCATTGCGGCGGCCCACGGAGCGAGTCTCCTTGCCAGCGAGCAGGGTCAGGCGACTGCAGCCCACGTCCTCCCGGTGGCGGACAAACTCCGCCCCACGGTCGAGCGAAAAAAGCGTCTCCACACGCGTGCCAAGGATCTCCTCGGCAGGGCGACGGAACTGCCGCAGGGCCTCCTCTGTGGCGGAGAGAATGGTGTCGTCGTTCGCCACGACAACCAGCGCGGTAGACTGCAGATCGCGGCAGGCAAGGTTGATCAGTTCCGCGTCGCGATTGATGGTGCCGGTTTGGAAGAATTCTGTGATGGCGGGGACATCCCGGCGGACGTGCTCTGGGATCATGCGCAGCAAGAGTCGTGTGCTCTCCTCTTCGTTGACGAGGTTCTGCAGGATGGGAACCATCACAAAGATCATGCTGGCCGCCAAGCCAACCAACAGCAAGATGGCCACAGCAAGAAAGGCGGCAAGGAGCGCCGTGCCGGAGGCGGCGCGTGCTGTGAAGTAGCTAGCGGAGGAGTTGTGCAGGTGTGAGGTGAGCTGTGGAAACGAGGAAAGAAAAGGCAGTTCGTACACCTGGGTTGCCTTGGCGGACGGCGCGTCGAGCATGTTGAGATAGATACCGAGAAGCTGCCACACGACGTTTTCCGCGCCAAACGCAAACAGATTCGTCATCATTTCCTCCTCCGTGACGGGCGAGGTTGACGGGCGGGGGAAATCCAGAACGCTTGTGCCAAGGGCCTGCGTGTAGGGCGTGCAGGCACTCTTGTATCTCTCCCACCTGTACGCATGCGAGCCAAAGAGGTTCACGTCCTGCTCCGCGTCGATGGTCAGGAGACCAGAGAAGCTCTTGCCATCTCCCAGGTACAGTTCTTGCCGAGATTGGAGTGCCGACACAACGGAGCGGATGAAGCTGGCCGTGTGCGGGGACACTTGCGAGACGTCATCCGTGTGGTGCCAGATTTGCTGCGCGTGGATGACGGTGTCAATGACAGTCCAGTCACGCCCCGAAACCTCGCTCAGGATGTGCGAGTTCTGCGCCTCAAGCTCATCATCGGCCAGCGCAATCACCAAGACGCCGACAAAGAGACTGACAGAGATCAGCGTCACGAGCATGAGAGCAACGGCCTGCAGACGGCGGCGACGCGCGGAGCTGCCAAGATTGGTGGTGGCCGTCGGGTCCGCCTGCGCGGCGGTCCGCTCATTCCCTTTGGCGCCATCCCTGTCCTTCCCAGCACCACCGCTCCCCCACTTGTCAGGGGGAGAAGAACCGGAGCGACGCCCCACGGCGGCGGCGTCGCGGGCCAGCGCGGTGATGCTCTCCGTCTCGCTCAGCATGGTGGCGAAAAACGCGTACAGGCCTGTGAGCATCGTGACGCCCATCAGCACCGCGGAGAGGATGGCCACAGACGTCGCCAGGTTGCCCATCCTCTCCACGGAGGCAATCAGCCGTGAGGAGATGGCGTGTCCGATGGTGACAATGGTGTCCTTGAAGTTTTGCAGGTACGTCCTCGTGACCGTTTCGAAGCGAACGCCAGAGGCGGCCTTGAGGGCGATCCGTAGTTGCTGATCGATAGGTTTGGCCAGATCTTCCTCCGTGCTGCTGTAGTAGTCATCGCGATTGCCGAAGAGAAAGAACTCGGGTTGGTAGCCCCCCTCCAGGCGTCGATTGTAGAAGAATTGGTCTAGGGAGCGTGGGGTGGACAGGGCGTGCGCTTTCGAAGCAAGCGCGGCGGTGATATCGGTGCAGTACACGAGCCGTTGGGAGCTCACAAACAAGGAGGATGCGCCATTAGCCGCATCCGTGACCCTGTCGTCTGACACCGACGTCACATAGGCCGTGACCATCGTTGTGAGACTGTCGTTGAAGGCGCCATCAGCTCGGTTGGCGGCCCAGTTCACCTGGGCGGACGGGTAGCCGGTCTGCTGGATACGCAAGGCGTAGTCCTGCGCAGTCTCCAGCGAGACGGTGGAGCTATTCTTGGCGTCCAGGAACTGCTCATAGTCGTGCTTGGTCGCATCGCTGGAGGCAATGGCGCTGTGGGTGACGCCAAGGACGCAGAGCGTGGCCACTACCACGCACAGCGAGATGAGCAGCAGAGCCTTGGAAAGAAGAGGGCCGCCTCGAACCAGGTACGAACAGAGGGAGACGGCAAAGAGGACAATGATAACGGACTGCATCACGACGAGGCCAACCCACAAGCGGCGCTGCGTGGTGCGGAGCTTGCCATAATCACTCGTGTGCGTGCGAACCATCGTCTTCAGGCGATCCACAATCGCGAAGCGATGGGCTTGGTAGTAGTCATCGAACACAAGATTGGTGGCGATTTCGAACTGGTCCTCGGGGTCAAGCGCTTCGTCTTCATCGGGGTAGGTAGGCATGCGGGTGGAGACTGGTCGGTACGACGCGAAGAAGGCTTCGGCGGAGGCCTGAATCGCTGGAAATGCGTAGTCCTGTCGGACAGCATTCACTCTAGCGAATAAATACTTTTGCTCCTGTGGCACACCGTAATACAGCGAGGCAAGCCACATGGCCAGGTGCTGACGCAACAGTGCGCTGTTCACAATGGTGCGCACGGCCACCACCGCCGCTACCGTGTCCGTGTTCTGTTCGTGAATGATACCATGGGCAAACCACGCGTCCTTGTCGTTTTTGCGGAGAAAGTCGTAGTACCGCTCGACGTGCACAATATCGCCCGTGACAACGTACTGCTGCGCGTGGCGGCCCTGTGTGGACATGTACTCGTAGTAGCGGCCTGTCAGAATGTGGAAGTCGGCAGACGCCATGATTTCATGGCTCACTGCTTTGGAGATAGCCTCAAGTCGGTGTGCCATGGCGAAGCACACGACGGACAAGACGACACACACAGAGAGAAGCATCACCACGGAGACTGGATTGGAAATGACTTTGGCGATGCCCTTGATAACGTGCCATGAAGAAGAAGGAACATTGCCGCCGGCCACACCGGCACCTTCCACGGCACCCTCAGCACCACCATGGCCCAGTTGGGTTTCCTCCCCCGTGTCACCGCCGTAGTCGTTACTGCTGCCGTACTCAATGCGCTTAATACTAAACTCATTTTCGAAGGATTGGTCGCCATCTTCGTCGTGGGCAACAACCCTGTGGTCACCCTGCCCCCCGCGCGGAATCCGCGACCGGGAGGTCATGTCAGCCGTCGCACTGCTCTGGTGAGCTGTGAAGGACGGGACGACGGTGCCCAAGGCTGGGCGACCGGCCCCATTGGTGTTGCTCGGTCCATGGGGAAGCGGCGCTCCTACGGCGGCCACCGCCATGGCATTGCCCTGCGGTGCAGCAGAGGTGGACCCGCTGTTGTACATTTCCGACACCCGGTCGAGGTCCACCGCTGCCGAGCGACCGCGGTGGTGCCGACCAGTGTCTGATGCGCGATTCCCACCCGGGCCACTTCTGTCCCGGCGACGGTGGGAGCTGCTGCTCGCGGCGTTGCTGGTGGTGGTGGTCGTGGTGAGCACACCAGCGGCCACACTGGCGCCAAGGGACTCCTCACGCTCAAAGTTCCTCAGCCGCTCGCGGCTGCGCTTGTACAGATCCTCGACGTACGACTGCGGGATGAGGGCGAAGAGGTTGATGGTCGACGCCTTGGTTTGCGAAATGCGGTAGAGGTGAAAACGCATGAGCACAAACACCCCAATGAGAAGGAAGACAGCTATGACGACAAAGATGATCACAACCCACGTGGTGGCCGCGAGGTAGTTGTTGCGCTCCTTCACATAGAGTGCCACGGTGTGGTTCCAGGCTCGGGAAAATGTTCCTTCCTGTGAGTTGAGGATGATGAACTCCATGTCCTCGGTAGACAGTGTTGGGGTCTCGAGCTTGCTGCTGATGGCGTTGAAGGTGGCGACGATGCGGTGGCCAAGGGAATAGAGGTCTGTCAAGACACGCACATAAGGGCCTTCAATGGACGGCGACCCACTCTCAACAATTTCCGTGCGCCGCTGATTTATAAAGTTGGCTATTTCCGGGTTCGCGGTGTAAAGGTCCCCTTGTGTCAGCCGTTCGTGGGCCGTCCTGACAAGCTGCATGCACTCGAGAAGAGCAAGTCGGACTGCGGCAAGCTGCGGGGCCACGTACTCCAGAGGAACCCCCAATTGGGCGAAGTACTCCAGCTGACCGACAAGGACACCGCCCAGGGCCGTGTACATTCGTATCTCACTGGCGGCGCTGATGCGGTCAATCATCTTACTCAGCACCGCGTTGCGCGCCACCGCAAAGATGATGAGGCCGGCATCGAGCGCCATGACGATGCCCATGACGACGTAGACAGCTAGACGCACCCGCCGAATTTCTCGCGCGCTCTGCGCGAGCTTGCCGAGGTCACTGCCGCGTCCACCCGCCGATACCGTGCCGTCGTTCGCCTCGAAGGAGGCGATCCATTTCTGACAGCCGCGCCAGTGGTCCTCTGCCGCGGTCGCCCCCCCGCCCCCTGTGGCGCTGCTCAGCAACCCAAGCATGGGCGGGGAGGCAACAGAAGGGCTGGGCGAGGAGAGAGCGACGGTCCCCTGTGCGCCAGCGGTGAGGTCTGCGTTGTTGTCGCCACGGGTGCCGTCACCGGTACGCTTGCGCTGCGCGTCCTGACGAGCAGCCTGCTGCTGTCGGTGCATGTTGGCTTCCTCTGCCACACGATCCCGCAACGCCTGTGCGGCGCCCTCATTAATCATAACATCCCTCAGAAAGCGGGTATAATTGAGGAGCACGAGCTCATTGGGGTTCTGCAGGGTTTTGAGGTAGTAGGCGCGGCAGTCATCGCGCTTGGTGGCGATGTAGTCGGCCACGTGCGTCAGCTGGTCAAAGTTGTGGGAGGAGGACGTGAGGGAATCCCAGAACGTCGACATGGCGGCGAGAATTTCCTTATGAACCTCCGCGGACAGGGCGAGGAGCTGTGTCTGGTGCGTATTTGTCACGTCCAGCACGCGTTTGAGGCGCTCCGAGAGGCGGTACACGCGGTAGCTCAGGGGAAGCGAGAGGTGGTTGACAAAGGCCTGCTGGAAAACGGCGAGCTCACCCAGGCACATGCGGGGACGCCGCGCGTAGATGGCGAGAAATAGGCAGAATTGATACTGGATTTCAGGGCTCTTGGGGAACTTGAGCATGCCTTTGGTGTAGATGCGTGCGGCGTACGCGCACAGAGGCGGTGGCAGCACGAACATGGCATTCCCCGTGCGCATGGCGTGCTCGCGAAGAAAGCGCGTGGCGAGCTCCACATCGCTGGGCACAAGGACCGCCTTGACGTATGGGTCCAGAGGGATGTCCGCTCCGTCGTAGGCCTCGCCGCCAGAGTAGGGTACCTCGCTGGAGCCGTGGGAGCCGTGGCTCTCACGGACGGTGTCGGCGTGTGTGTCATTGGTTGTGTCGGTCGTACGGTCGTCCATCTCACGCCCCTCTGCCCCGTCGCTCTGGTCACCGTCGTCGCTCCGTCGCTGCCTTCGAGGAGCAGGGGCGTTGGCGTACTCCTCAAAAGCGCGGGAGAGGAGGAGTTGCTCCAGCCCAGGGTAGTGGGTGAAGACAAGATCGTTGACGGGCAGGTACCGTGGGAACTCGCGAGGGTCCGCCGGGAGCCCAAAGGTGTCGCCGTCGTCGCCAACGTCAGGGCTGGATCGCGCACGAGCGAGAGCGCGGCGGTGCTCGTATGCTTCGTCGTAATTTCCCAGAAACACACGGTTGACGCGCGCCAGCGTAACGAACCAGCCAAAGACAAACGCCACAACCGCAAGGACAACGGTGACGGCGGTGCTGATGGAGTCCGCGTGCCACTTCATGTCGGTGGGAATATCCAGCGCGGCCACCCCGGACACCGCGGCCGCCACGAGGAGCTGGCCAGCGCGGAACTGGTTCATACGCAGGTTGTAGTACGGGAGCAGCACGACGTAGCCAACGCCCAGCACCCCAAACACAGCGCACATGGTTGCCGCGTACGGTTGCTTGTAGCCTTGTGAGATAAGCACGTGGAAGAGGAGAACAGCAACAAACTTGGCGGCCGTTGTGGCGGAGGTGAGACCGCAGTTTGCACGCGCCGCCAGGTTGCGCGAGTCTGGCATGTCATCAAAGACAAACCACGCTGCGGGAATGAGCACCCATAGAAGCAGCACGAGGCCCACAATGCCAAAGGCGAAGGCGGCCCCCATGTAGCCCGACAGGTAGCGGTACTTCTGCCCGTACCAGTAGAGCATTCTGGCCTTCATGGTTACCTCTTCGTCGACTGCCCGGTCGAACCCACCCTTGTGACCCGGGACGCTCATGACCTCTGGTGGAGTGCAAACGAGGAAGCTGAAGAAGATCATGGCCATGGGAATCATTCCAAAGGAGACGATGGCGTGCAGGACGGTGCGGGCGTACAGGACGATGACCTTGGGCATGGCGTGGAAGTCCTGCGAGGTGTAGTGCTGCACCATGACAGCCCACGCGGCGAGGAGGACGAGGAAGAGCCAAAGAAAGACGTTGCTGACAAGGAACGTGTTATCGGCCCAGCCTGGATCAAACAGAGGGAAGTCGAAGAAGTAGACAATCTTCGCAAAGGTGCCCCCAAAGCCTGGACCCCAGTTGAAATTTGGGTTCAGTGTGAGCCCGATCAGTTGCAGCGTCTCAACGAGGAGGCCGATCCCGGTCACCTTCCAGTCAAGGTTGAGGTCCAGCTGCATGTACACCGGGAACAGCGCCTTCATCGACGGAATCAAGCGCCGCCCGTCTCTCTTTGCTTTTATGCGGTCCTCCGCGGATGCTGACGAGGTCGGGCCAGTATTGATGATCATGGAGCTATCACCGCTCGTGCGCCGAGAGCGGCTCTTCTTGCCACTCCTAAACGACATGGTTCGCGACGCGGACCTTATGATTGTATCAATCGTAAAGAAGAAGAGGGCAAAAGAGAGAATACGGTGGAGTAAAAAAAAAAAGAAAGAGAGTTTCAACGCGTCGAAAGAGAAAGCAACACACGCTAGCGAAGCCGCTGAGTGAGTGTGCTGGGTGTATAGTAGAGTTCCAAGGAGAGGGAGAGAGGAAAAAAAAAGGAAAGCTATGTACGGTTCAAAAGTAGACGGAAACAAGGACGAGGCACAAAAAAAAAACAAAGACAGAGGGGGTTTACAGCGCAAAAACCGGAGAGCAGCCAGTTTAAAAAAAAAACCCCACGGAGTTAAAGAAAAAACAAACGTGACGCGCTCACGCAATGTCCTACCAGGTACTGTGGGAGCTCCGCACCTGCTGATTTGCGTAAGTTGTGGCTAGCTTCGTGTGTGTGTGTGTGTGTGTGTGTGTACCCGTTGGGCAGGACCAGAAAGGGAAGAAAGAGAGTCAGAAGGGTTGTACAGGAGAAGGGGCACTTGACCAAGTAACATAGCAAACATGCAATTGCCAGAACACCAATGCCATCCTGTACCGACATGATGAATCAATTTTTTTTTTTTTTTGCGAACTTCTTTCGACGATGTTGCGCTGGAGCAAGAGCGATTGCTCGGAATTTAGCAATCACTACGGAGAAAGAACATCTTTTGGGATCCTTGGTCTTTTTGTGTTTTCAAAGGAGGAGTGAGAACGATTCTCTTGATTAACACAGTGGCTGAAAGGAACGTGCAGCAGTTTTTTTTCTTTGAATTCTCAGGTGACCACGTTTCCATGGTAGAAGAAGCAGCGGCGCAACAAGAAACAACAGTACACCACTTCATGGGAGACAGACACAGCCCCCCCCTCCTTCCCCCACGTGGCAGCGGCATCCTACACGGTATCTCATGCCAGGGCAGAGGGCCTCAGCTTAGCCATGAGTGCGGCCGCCTTTTGCCGCGCCGCCAGCGCCTCGGCACGCTTGTCCGCGGGACTGTGTGCTAACGCTGACCTTGCTGGACCAGGTGTCCCTGCATTGATGCCGTTTATTATGGCACATGTTTCCCTCGGCGGCGCCGTCGTTGTCGCCCCTGCTCCTGCTCCTGCCACCACCACGCCTGTGTCTCTCGTGAAGCTGGTCTCACTTTCGTCTGGCTCAGCGTGGCCTGACATCTGGATGCTCTGGCGGCTGTCCTCGCCATCGGTGTCCCCGTCCCGGCTGTCGTCGGCCAGCCTCGCATGGTGCGTGTCGAGGGAGCGGGCGGTGGACTGCGGGGGAGCGGGGGGAAGCGGCGCGGGAGGCGGCGCCAGCGGGGGCGTTTCCCGTCGGAAAGTGCTGGAGGCGGTGTCCTCTTGAGGCTTTGGTGCCCCGCTCCTACCTGCCAGGGCCTGCTGTAGCCGCTGTTGGAGTTGTTCATTGATGCAGAGAACCACCGCCGTGTTTTCTCGCTCCAGCTGGAGGGCCTCTTGCAGCCTGGCGACTTCGTGCGCTAGTTCCTCTACTTGCTCCTTGTAGGCGTCGCGCTCCGCTTTGAGGTTTTCTATTGCGTCCGTCATACCGCGTTGATGGTAAGGAAGGAGACCGATCTCTGTGCTGGGGGTCCGGTGAGAGGATGGTGGGTGATCACGGCGGTTGGTGAGGGCGGGCGGTGAGGACGGCCCCGCTACGGCGGGCGCCGATGCAGGGACAGCGACTGATGCAGAGGTGTTGAGAGAGCCCGCAGGGCCCACCACCCTTTCCAGCAAGGAGGATCGCATCATGCGCGCCACAGCGGGGTCCGCTGGCACAGCAGACGATGACAAAAGGGCCACTTGAGTTGCGTCGGAAACGCCTGCAGGAGGTACGTAGTAGGGCTGCAGAGGTGGGACCGGAGGGGGTGTCTCAGGAAGCGGTCGTCGTGGGCACATGGGGCTGACCTCGTCGCCGCCAACGCCGCTGAGTGGGCTTGTGCCGGCTGGTCGTGGGGAATGCTGCGACTTGGGATTTGGGGTTCGCTGCTGCGCGGACACAGGTGTTGCCAAGGTGCCAGGGACTGTCCGTGTCCGAGGTGAACGTGTCAAGCGCTCTCGAGACGTGGTGGATAACTCATACACCTCCTCCGCGGTGGCAGCGGTCGAGGCAGACACGACCGAGGTGTTGACGCTAGGTACTGCGCTAGGAGCCGGCACGTCGCTGCTTCCTCGCAGCTCTGCCGGCAGCAGCGTAACAAGTGCTTGCACCTGCCGCTTGCGCAACAGCAGCGGGTTGTCCTTGATGGTGAAGGTGCGCAGACGGGGCAGCTGCCGGAGAGAGGCGACATTGGCCGCTTCCTTGATGAGGTTGGCCTCCACCCGCAGTTCCTCGAGGCCGCGGCAGCGCTCAATGCCGTTGAGGCTGCTCAGCTGATTGCCGCTCGCGTCGAGGACACGCAGCGAGGGCGTGCCAGCCCCCGAGGACACACCGCGCAGGTCGACAAGACGGTTACAGGCAACGTTGAGGACGGCCAGTTTTTGCAGCGGGTAGAGCGCGCCACCTTGCAGCGTGGTCAGGTTGTTGTGCGAGACGTTCAGGCTGATGATGCTCAACGGCAGCCCGCCGTCAAGCGAGTCAAGACCGTTGAAAGAAAGATCGAGCACGGTGAGGTAGGTAAAGCCCTGAAGGCCGCGGACACTGCCGAGTGAGTTGCGCGAGAGATTAAGCCCCGTGACGTGCATGAGCGCGGCCTCCGTATCGGTTTGGCCCGACAGCTCTCCTGGGGAGAAGGCTTGCAGCCCGCGATTGCTCAAGTCAATTTGCATTTTGCTGCTCAGCTAGGAATGATTCCACCGCGGTATCGAGGTGCCCGCGCGCGCGGTGCAGCCGAACAAGGTGGTGGTGGGTGACTTTGAAAAAGAAAAAGATAGGTGAAATGTGCGCGGAGTGATGGCGCAAGGGGAAGAGTTGGAAGTGTGAAGTTAGGACAGCTACAAGAGAAGTACCAAATGTATGAAGTGATAGGATATAATTAGTGCTTGGGAGAGGAGTGGAGAGGAGATCTATGAAAGGTGGTTGGCCTCACAGACGCGTGGGATCCAGAGAGACGAGGAGGGAGGAGGAGGGGGGGGCGAGAGATCCACTGTGACCACTGTATAGGTGTGTTGTATGATTGAGGTCGTTCTACTTGTACAGGGAAAGGGGAGAAAAAGAAAGAGGAAAATGGAAAAGTGAAAATCGACTTGGGTCAGTGGGAGAGGAGAGGTGACCGGAGGGTGTGATGGGAAGAACTGCGTTGGGTGGTTCTCGATGGGAGCTGGTGAATCGATTCATGTTGGAACCCTTGCGGCTTGACTCGACATGTCTCCCTGGGAGAATTCGCTTCTTCTTCTATTTGGCATTGCTCCTTTTCTTTCGTGTTTCCGCCAAGAAGGAAAAGAATAGAGATGGAACTGTGAAGACTGAGACAAACATTCGTGGCGTGCACAAAGGCACGTGAGTCAAAAAAAAAAGAGAGGGAGAATCGAAAAGGTGCAATGACAGCGTAGTGGTGCGTGGTCCGCATTGAAAGGTGTGCAAGTGAATCTGGGGTTCCATCGCACACCTACGTGCACACACACACACACGTATGGCACACTGTGGAGGAAATCATGCCGTTTCCCCCCTTTTCAACCTGGGTGGTATTCGCGCTCATCCGCACCATCGACGCTTCGACTGTGGTCTTCGTCATCCGGTGGGCTGCCATCTCCTTCCTCCCCCTCCCCCTCTTCCTGCCCCGCTGGCAGATGTTGCAATGGTAGCTGCACGAGATGCACCACCGCGCTGCTCTCACGGTTTTCCGTGTCAGAGCCCAGGACCACGTTAAAGTACTGAGGGTACTTCTCGGCAAAGTAATAGAGGCCACCGTGCCGCTTACGAATGATTTCTTGCGCGCCGCGCGGGAGGTGTAGGAAGACGGTGGTGCAGGCGCGACTGCCCTTGCGTTGCAGGAACTCCGCCACCAGCGCGACCAGGTCGTCTTCCGTAAAGTCCTTGCGGATGACACCCCTGGGCAGTGGCTGGCCGGGCTTGCTGATGGCCCACGTACCGGCTTGCTGGTACTCGAATTGCTGAAAGTACTGCGGGTAATTCTCGAAAAAGTTGTGAATTTTTTTAGGCATAAAGAAAAGGATTTCCTCAGGAACGTGTTTCTTCAAGAACACCTTCAGCGTCACAAACCCTTTTCGCGGCAGGTACTTGGCAACTTCGCGGGCAAGGTTATCAGGGTCGTGGAAGGGATGAGCTGGGTTATCCCGAAAGGCAATGCGACGGCGCAGTGTGCGGATCTTGCCTTTGTCTCGCCGCTCCATGGCAATCTGCAGCTGCTCCTCCAGTGGCAGTGAGGCGCGGTACAAGCGCCGCTTGTAGCTCGTCCGCATCACCACTGTGCGGTCTTCCGAGAGGAAGAAGACAGGGGCGTGTGCGTGGTAGAAGGTGAAGATATCGCCGTAGTATTCTTCAATTTCGCGCTTCACAGACTCTGGCAGTGTGCTCAACACGAGCTGGACATCCAGGCCACCTTCTAGCGGCGTGTTCACAAGCAAGTGGTTAAAGGACTTTGGGGTGGGCGTGGTCTCCGCCTCTAGCCCACCGTATCCTGGGCGGCGCAGGAGCACGGACGAGGTGACGCCATCGCTGTTGACAGAGAAGGCAAACACATCTTGCATCTCGGCAAAATAAATGATGGCGGCGGGGCCGTGGTACGGCAGTCGCGCCACTGCGCTGGGATCAGCACGGGTGAGTAAAAGTTTCAGTGGCATCCACTGATCGGTGATGCCCCCAAAGGCCTCGCGGAACGCTGGCACCAAGCTGCGGTCGGGTTTGTACTTGGCAAACGCTTCCTCTGCAACCTCGCAGCCTTGCAGACGAATCTTTCCATAGCCGCCGTACAGCCTCACATACTTCGTCCCGGCAATCACGACCATCTCCATGGCCTTGTTGGTGCCCAGATAGCTATCGATGTGAGCCTCGGTGTACCCTGGCATCTCCTCCAGCACATCCTGCAGGGGCACAAAGAAGGGAGGAATGAAGTTCACAAAGTCGCGGAGAGCAAGGACGGAGCCGTCTGTGCTGGCTTCCGCTGGCGCAAGCGACGACGGCGTCACGTCAAAGTCTCGCGGTGGGGGTGGCACTGTGTCGAGGCCCACGTCGTAGTAGAAATCGACGGGTGGAGGGGCATCGGTGCCAAAGGGTGACGACCCCCCAACAGCACCGAGGGGGCCAGCGGGGGAGGGGACCGCCGATGCCGCCGGCCTCGTCAGCACCGAGGCAGCGGTACGGCTGCGCGTGGTCTGCCGACTGTCAGACCCTTCGCTCGCAGAGGCGGCCTCTGTCTGCGTCGGCGAGGCGGCCGCAGCCTCTGGGGGTGGTGTGCCCTTGGCAAAGTAGACCCCGCTGGTGCTCAAGCGAATGCCAAGCGCGTCATTGGCCTTTTCGAGCACGTGCAGCATTGTTTTGTGCGGGCGCACGTGCTGCCGGCGCATGGCCAGCGGGACGTCCGCGTAGGCTTGGCTCACGGGACACCAGGTGTTGGCAGGCGCCCGGGCCACGATGAGACGCAGCTCGTCGAGGAGTTCAGGTGCGACCGGGAGGGCATCGCTGCCAGAGGGAGAGGCGCCCGCGGGGGAGCGGAGAATGCGTGAGGGGGCGATGGGACCACGATGCAACAAGGGGGACGTATGACGTGCAGGCAGATAATGAGCAGAGAGTTGCCCTTGTCCTGATGTATTGTTGTATACGGATGAGGGCCGTGTGACGACAAGCATGCATTTCGCCCGATGAAGCAGCTGCTGGAGCTGCCGCTGTGAATGCCGCTGCATTTAGGGCAGCGAGAATACCTCACGTCAGAGCAATGTAGGCGCGGGTAGGAAATGTCGCACCGGGTTTATCGCTCCTTTCTGCCTTGACTGTATTCTCCTTTTTTTTCTACTTGAATGATACCACATCCGCGTTATTGATATCAACGGTCAGACACATGAGAGAGAGAGAAAGAGAGAGGGAGAGTGATTCAAAGAGGTAAGCGCACAGGAGCTGGATCCACACAAAGCCAGATGATCGCGTCCTGACACAAATAGTGCCGCATCTGAAGCGCGGATTCTTTCTTTTATGGGTTGGCTGACTGTTAAGACAGTTTATTTCCTTTTTTCCCCCTGATTCGAAGGCAGGGAGCGCATAAGCAATAACAACAGAAGAAACCAAAAAACAGAGAAGTATGCTAGTATACATCGAGTGAAAGAAAAGCAAAAAACAATAATACTGGAGTACAGGAAAAATACAATGTCACTTATTCATCACTCACAGGCGACCCTCTCGGCAGATGGCGCACGTCTCACGTCCAGAAGGAACACGGAGTGCCGAGCACCCGCCTCCGCATCGCGGACGCGCTCCACAACCCAACTACCGGCGAGCACATCGCCCCTTTGCAAGATCACACGCGGCGTCAACACCGCATCTTCATCGCAATTCATGTTTGCATCCTTGACTGGTCTGACGGTGCCGAGTTGACCGTGCAGGTTGTCACCAAAACCAACCACCAATGTTTCCGTTTCTCCATCGCTCTGGTCCGCGCGCTCAGACGACCTCTGGAGGAGAAGCAGAAAGTGGTCCTTGCCCGTGACCTTGACGGCACCGTCTGTGCCGGGAAGGCCTCGAAGCGAATCGGAGAAATCGTCCGGCTCGTCTAACCCCAAGTTTCCTTTCCCCAAGACTCCAACACAGGGCTGCGCGGAGGGGTCACGGTGGTACACAAAACACACCTCGTTACCACCATGGACGCGCGCACACGAGGCATCCTGGTCGTCCGTCGGCCACTCCTCGCTCACGGCCCGCGGCACCGAGGACGCCAGTGTCTCCACCTTGTCGCAGTAGTAACATCCCCAGTGAAGGGCCGTGGTGGGAGGGGCATCCGTACTTCCAGGGTCCGGCGCTTCATGCGAAACGGCCAGGGCGGAATGCAGATGGGAAGCCTCCAGATACGTTACATGCGCGCGCGGGATTTCCTCGAGTCCGGCCCTGCGGCATGCATCCTTCAAGGCCCTGCGGCACGACTCCACCTTGCACATCTCCTCTTCGGTCATGTCACCCAGCGCGATTGTTGCCAAGGCACCGCGCGCCACGCCATGGGAAAGGACTTCAGGCAGATGAACAGGACGGAGCAAGGAAGAGCCAAAGGCCGCGCGGCGCACTACTTTTTGGTGGCGCATCTTGAAGGCATACAAGGGATCGTTCGAGGCACCACCTGCCCCGCCCCCTCCGCACGCATGGCCAGTGGGGCGCGAGACATCACTCGGGCCAGCGGGCCCAGGGCCGCCCTGCCGATCCACCACGGTCGCGGCGAGCAGCGCGGCCGCCTGCTTGGTCCGGTGACGCGCCTTTTCAGTCTCCTCCGGCGTGCCGTCGTACCCCAGCTCGCCAAAGTCCCCCATACCCGCCGCCAGGACCATGACAGGGGTGTAGCAAGCCCCTTCGCCGCCTGATGCCGCACGGGTGTAGACCTCTTCCAGACCCACCAGCGTGTGCGAGGTGCCACAGCTCACTCGCACCACCCTTCCATTCATGATGCACATCCCGCTGCTTGTACCAGAGGAGGGAAGAACAAGACATGGGGCGCTCGGGTGGCTGCGGCGCCATCGCGGGCCATAGCCGTACACCATGTGCCAGTCAAAGACAGGGTCCGAAGGGAGAGGGGTCCCGAGGCCCAGCTGCCCGCTATCGTTGGCGCCGCATGCGTAGAGGGCCTCCGTCGTGAGGACAAAGGAGTGCCGGCCTCCACAGGCCACAGCCAGCACACGCTCCTCTTCCTCCCTCTCGTCAGGACCGTTGCCGCCTGTGTGCGACAGGTGCATCTCGGTGGTGAAGTCCGCACCTTGAATTTTCATTTTATCAAAAAAGGTGAGGCGCGTCGGGGTGTGCACGCGCGGTTGCTGCTTTCCCAGCCCTAACTGTCCGTCTTCATTAACGCCCCACCCGTACAGACCCCTCGAGGTCACGGCTAACGTGTGGTAGCCCCCGCTTGCAACGGCGTACACAACCTGTGGAAGGCCTTCCTCTGCAGGGAGAAAGGCAGGAAGCAGCGTAGGCGTACTTACGTTAGCCTCCCCAGGACCAAGGCCGAGGCGGCCATCGTGACCGCAGCCGCACACAGCCACGGCAGTGAACGTGTCCGCTGACGCCATTCTACAGAGGCAATCTTTTTGAAGCTCCTCCTCTTATTTTTTCCTTCTTCAATCTAATCGGCATGTATACATTCATTTTTAAAAGTTTTATTATTATACAAAAGTTGTCGGTGAGATACGTGATGAAAAAGCCATTGCGGGCGTTGAAGAAGACGATTTACAGCCATGCAGACATATGTACATGCACACAGACACTTGTGAATCCATCGGAGCGCATCCTGCCCATCACCAACGCTGAGCAGTCCCAGCCCCTCGTGCACTGTCGCGACACGCTGTCACGGGTCGCCGTAGCACCTTCAGGAGAGCAGATGAAGGCTCATGCACACCCACAGAATAATGGGATCCCAAACGCTTGTGAGGTTGTATGCATTCAGCGCTTCCCATCCCTCATGCCATGGACACATGTGACGTGCCTTTTGTGTTCTCTATCACCAAAGGAGGCAACGCTTTGCTTTTTGCTTTTGTTTCCACTTGTTGTGAAAGGTGAGTAAGTTATACGAGAAGGGAGAACAGACAACAAAAAAGAAGAAGAGGAAACTGAGACAGAAGTAATTAAGACTTCATGTGCATTAAACGGGTTAGGGAGAAATAAATAACAAACTCTCCTCCCACAGTGGAGGTGAATACACAGTCACATCGAAACAATAATAACAAAAGACACCGTTGTCGTCAACACCAAGAACTCTACTCCGTCCACGCGGTCACGATGCCGTCCTCTGTGGAGGAGAAGAGCCACGGCAGCGACGGATGCCACGCGATGGAGTAGACGGGCCGGCGATGCTTGAGGATCTTCACGGGCACAATAAGGGCGTTCTTGTTGTAGTCGTCATACACCATCCCGTGGAAGACGTGCACCTGGCCGTCGGAGGCTGCCGAGGCAAAGAGCGGGTAGGCGTTTGTGTTGCTGTGGAAAGCCACGGCATTCACCACGCCCTTGTGCGAGCGCATGCGCTTGTACGGCTTGTCCGAGAAGTCACAATCGAACCAGCTGGTGTGGCTCGTGGTGTCGCCCACAAGAAAGTTATCGCCCTCGGGGTGGATGGAGAGGCAAGTGGTGATACCACCCGGTGCTTTGTAGCGACGCTGCAGGCGGTGTGCGAGCAGATTGTAGCATCGGACCGAGTTGGTGGTGGAGAGAAAGAAGACGGGCTCCCGCGGGTGAAAGCGGCAGTCCGTGACCACCTCGGCGAACTTGCGGAAGGGGCAGAAGACCTTGCGCTTGCTCAGCTGCAGCATGACGGTCTGGCGGTACTTGACGTGATCCTTGGGGCACAGCGCGCACAGGTAATCACCACGCGCGTGGAAGGTGAACTTTTTAATTTTGGCGTGCATCGCTACCTTCACAATGATACCCGCGTTGCGCTCGCGGTTGCTCGCATCCACGAACTCGGCGCGCTTTTCCTTCTCCTCTGTGTCGTGCAGGTCGGCGGTGGTCTCATGCGCGAGCTCGTCCTCGTCCAGGGCGGTCTGCGTAATACCACGGCCGCGGAGCGTCTCCTCACCGCCCACAATACGTGTGGCGTTTTCACCAGCCGCGGCGCTGCCTGCGGAGAGACCAGGGGCTCGCAGGAAACGCACCGTGTGGTCGTTAATCGCGCTGTGGGCCGCAAATGTGGGGACAATGAACACAAGGCTGTACTCGACGGCGACGGCAATGAGGTTGAGGGCCTTGGCCGGGCAGAACTCCACCTGCTGCACGGGCGCGCCCATGTCGTACCGCTTCATGAGACGGCCTGTCTGCACCTCGAACACGCGAACGAGGTGGTCATCGCAGCCTGTGGCAAGGTACTGGCCGTTCGGGCTCACCGAGATGCTGCGCACCGTGCCGGTGTGGCCCTTGTACTGGAACGAAAGCCGCTCAGGGTACGGACGGAGGTCCTTGGGGTCGGGCAGCTCCGGCAGCAGCTTGGAGGGGTCCACCACGAGGCGCGTGCGCTGCGCGCGTGGGAAGAAGGCGAGGTCAAGACAGCGCTGGTAGCGATCCTGAAGGGTGTGATGGTAGAAGGGAACGTGACGGAGGGCGTCAAAGGCGGTGGGTTGGAAGTGCTCCTTGCGGTCAATGGCACGCAGCCGCGCCTGACGCTCACGGACCTTTTCACTCGGTAGGTACTCCGCTGGTGGGCGGTAGCTCTCGTAGGTGCCGGGCGGTGGCGCCTTTGGCTTTTGCACGCGGTTGAAGTACTTGAAGTGGGTGTGGGTGTCCATCTCCACCTTGCCATCGTCCCAGAGCATCAAATTCTCCTCGTCTTCCTTCTCCTCGTCAGGAATGCCCTGCGCCTTGCGGGCCTTGCGTTCCGCGTCCTCGCGGCGCAAGCGGCGCACCATCTTGGCGACCACCTTCATATCGTGCAAGGCCGGTGTGAAGGCCATCTTGGATGGGCCGCTGCCGCGGGCCAAGGGATGGTTCAGCGGGTCGAACTCCACCGTGTCTTCCTGCACTTCGCTGTACATGTCATAGTTGGAGTTGGTGGTGCGATTGCGCTGCAGGTTAAAGATCATCTGCAGGTCCGCGTTGGAGATGACTTTCTTTTCGTTGTGCAGGGCGTCGTAGATGGTGCGCATGGCGTTGGGGTCGTCCGTGGCCTCGAGCAGCCGCTCCAGGGCAGATCGCTCGCTTTTCATCAGCTTCTTACCCTCCACATCGTAGCCGTAATGCTGCTCATCCTTGTACCACTCCATCGGCACATCACCGACACGGTTGAGGGTGGCCTCATCCTCGCTGCTGTCGGTCTCGTCAAGGTGCTGGGTGAGACCCAGGCGCACCACGTTCCCATTCGACCCGTACGGCTCATCGCTCTGGTCCAGGTCCTCTGCGTTGGGGAAGAGAATGATGTTGTCTTCGCCACCAGCGCCGTCCTCGCCGTCTTCGCCCTCCGCGGTGTCGTTGTCGCTCCAGATGATTTCGTCAAGCACCTCGTTGTGCATAATGGGCACGGAGGGGCGACCTTTCTTCTCTTCGCTCTGCTTGTCAGCAGGAGGCTTCGTGGCGCTGCGTGGGGTCTTGCCCTCCGTCAGAGAGAGCGTGATACTCTCCTCGCTGTCGGACAGGTAATCGGAAGCGTTCTTCGCGTCCGTTTCTTCCTTGTCCTTGGCTGCTCGACGAGCTGACGCTGGGGTCTTGGCAGGCGTGCGAGAGCGACTACGCGGCTCCTTCGCAGGGGTCGGTGTGGCCGGTGCCTCGCGCTTCTTTCCAGAAGGGCTCGGCGACGCCGGTGGGGTGGAGCTCGACGTACGGCGCTTCGGCGGCATTTTTCGTTTCGTTTTTTCTCCAGATGTTGCTATGCTTATTTTAGGCAGCTAAACTTTATTCGTATGTTAAGCCTACACACAGGTAAGTACGGAGACGTGTCAGGGTGAATGCGATCCGAAGAACAAAGGAAGGAAATTCTGAAGTATCCGGACAACGCTGCAAGGGTAAACCTGCACGCAGACCAGGCAGCGAAAACAACAACAACAACAGCACAGGCAGACAAGACTGCTTTTCCTTCGTTGATCTACGTTGCCACAGGCCATGTCATCAAAGGGAAGTTGCCGAGAGGAGAGTGTATATGCGTTGAAAGGTACATTGAGGTGCCACAGACCCACTCGTGATGCACAGTTATTATCAGTATTGATATTGAAAGTTTGTGGTGCCCAGCGATCCAAAAGGATTGAGGACATGGGACGAGGAGGCGCGGGCCTTGATACATGCAGCCGTACCCCTTCACTTGCGAAAAAGTTGCACTTGCAATGGTAGCTTTCGCTAACAGAAGACACCACGTCGCGCGGTGGTCAAAGGGCATGTGATGACACTCGCATTCGATCTCTCGTCTTTCCTCCTTCTGATGATCTTAGGCATTTCTGTGTATTTCTTACTTCTTTTAAGTAGACTGTAAGTTGACTTAGAGCGTGTACAATGCCCCACCCTCTCCAAATAACAACGACAACATGAAAAACAACAACACAACCACCAACGGATGGTAGCGTTGAGCACCATTTGGAGAACAAACAAGAAGATCAAAGACGAGCGAACAGGTGGGTTAAGAAAGAAAAGAGAAAACGAGAAATGAAGTAATCAGGGGAAGCACGGTGTTGCACAGGTGAGTGCGCTTGTGCACCAGAGGCGTCGCAGGGGCTGTAGTGGATAGAAGAAGCGCGCCTTCACGCACACCTAGGGCCCACGTCACAAGCTCGCCACACATGGTCCCGGCGGTGAAAGAGTGCGCATGCCAATGAAGGGGCGATGTCTGGAGGGGTCAGTCAAATCGGATACCTCGTGCGTACATACATGGTGTGGCTAATGCCGTGCGGCCACACAAGTGGCAGCACCGTGTGGTTGTCAAATGCTGACGATGAGAGCACGAGGGCGGGATAGAAAGGAATACATGGGTCTAGAAAGGGAGTTTGACGCTTCAGTAGAGGTACAGGCTGCTGCGTACGTGGCTCAACATGCAGAGATCAACAAGGGAGAAGGGAAAGAGGAGGTGAGGGAGGATTAAAAAGTTTGTGAGAGAGAGGGAGAGAGAGAGAGTTACTCGGAAGGATTTTATTTTGTACATTGTCTCGTAACGCATGGTTCCTTCCCCAGCATATCAGGGACACGATGCACTCCCTCCCATGAGGTGAAGAGGACACTGAAAGAGTGTAAGAGAGCGAGCGAGCGAGAGAGAGAGAGAAAGAGAGAGAGAGAGAAAGAGAGTGAGAAAGGAGAAGCAAGCAAAAGATACCAGCGACGCCGTGACTGTGCGAAAGGGCAAACAACGAGAAAGGTAAAGTAAAAAACGGGCCATTACACTGTGAACAAAAAGAAATAAAAAGGGGTTGAACAGAGCATATTTAACGAAACCCAGTGTTTCAGAATCGAGCAAAAGCAAAGAAAGATACGAATCGATCGCGGGTGGTCGAGAAGTGACGGTTCAGGAGACGTTTAACTCCCTATCGTTTACGAGGTCGAATGTTTTTTTTTTTAAAGTCAAGCCTTGCCCATTCGTGCAACCATGGGCCTTCCGTCCATGGTGGTCGGTGGTCCAGGTGAATTGAGGCGGCAGTGCAGAAACAGCACGAAAAGAGAAAAAGGTGAATCAAACAAACCGCAATGGATAAGAGACTAAGTACCACGTGGAAAATGAAAAAACGAGGTGAGGGAGACGTGAAGGTGGGAAATGAGTGTGTCTTACAAGTACAAGGAAGATTTCTATAGCGCCAGAGAAAAAGAGAAGACGGACACCACATGCAGATCACACAAATAGACAAACCCTTTCAGCCTGGGTCAAGAGATCGAGCAGCAGAAAGGAAAAAAAAGAGAAAGAAGTCACGCATGAGGACCACAGATGCGTTTACTCATGCAAATCGTAGCTCACCTCACTAGGCGGCTCCGGGTCCGCGGCCTCGTCCTCGTCAAGGTCTTGCTGCAGACGGTCCAGCCTAGCCAACTCTTCAGGGGTGGGTTCGATGAGGGTAATGTGCGTCGTAGGGGCGGCCTTGGGGGACTTTGTGCCTTTGCTGCTCCGCTGACTCTGCGACGCCTCCTTGTCCTCCGCCGGCGCGGCGCTGCTGTCGCTGTGACCATTGTTCGCGCTCGCGGCTGCCTCTTCGACAGCGGAGGAGGCCGTCGCAGCCACCGTGGGAGACGGCGTAGGGGTCCCGTTACTGGTGGCTGTGGCTGCGGCCGCGGTGGTGTGTTCCGGCACAGGCGCCAGAGGGGCAGGCTTGGCGGCTTCCTTCTCTGTCTCCTTGTTAAGGGACGGGGCGGGGGCCGAGGCGTTCGCCGAAGCGTCGGACTGCCGCCGGCGCGCGCGCTTGAGTTCTTCCTCAATCTTGCGGTACTCCTCCGACTTGGGCGACGTGCTCACGTTGGCGGGTGGCGGCGGCATGGAAATAGGGGCCGTTGTTGTGACGGGTGCGGCCGCAGGGGTCTCTGCGGGTGTAGCGACCACGGTGATGGTGGGTGTGTCCCGTGCGGTGGCTGCGGGAGCACTGGGCGACGGTGTGTTGGACTCCGCAGGGGTGGCCGAGGTCGTCGACACGGACGCAGCGATGCTGGGGGTCGCCGCGGGAGCAGAAGTGTTGGGTGAGCCCGCGGGCGGGGTCGGGGAGTGGGTCTTGCTGGCATTTCGGTTCGCTGCGTTGCGCCCCACCGGCACCGCGTTGCGTCCCGTGCCCGTGGTGGCCGAGAAGTTGCCTGTGGCGATATCCCGAAGATCTTTGCGGATACGGTCCTGCTGCTGCATCTGAGCCGGCGTGAGCGGAGTGCCGCTGAGGGTGGCGAAGGTAGGCGTGTGGCTGTGGTCGTACTGATGACCGTTGATCGTGAAGCCCGCGGTGGACTCGGGAATGGACCACTCCGTCTGCGCAAGGTTGCGCACCGTCTCGTACACGACCGAGTAGTTCTCATTCTTGCTAGGGTAGATGCGGGCAAAGTTCTTGAGCTTGCTATCCTCACGGCGGCGGCGCTGCTCCACCATTTGGCGGAAGGCCTCGGCCTCGGACATGGCTGCCGTCGTCGGGCTCATGACGCGAGACGACCGCGAGCCACTGTCCGCGTGCTCGGCATTCTCGGCCGCAGCGCTGAAGTCGTTACTACGGCCGGATTGGCTGAGGGGGCTGCTGTAGATGGGGTGGTTGGTCGCCCAGGGTGGCATGTTGCGCTTGGTGAACTCATTGTGCTCGCGCAGCCGGTCGCGCTGCTGGTCGGTGGGCTGGCAATCCACAATGTCCCAAATCTCGCGAATGAGCTTGCTCTTGATGTCCATATCAAGCGGCGTGTCGGTGACGAGTGACGGTGTGTGGTTCACTTCCATCAGCCACGGCTTCATTTTGGAATCAATGAGCACGTCGAAGCCGAGCATCTCGAAGCAGGTGTAGCCCTCGTTGTACCGTGGGAAGCACGAGTTGTACACCTGTGCGATTTGCGGCTGCGCAGTGAGGATGGTCTTGACAATGAGGAAGCCCACCTCGTCCCAGAACTTGGCCGCCGAGTGGCCCTCGCTCTCGAGCCACCGATTGAGAAAGCGAAAGTTTCTCTTGTTGCCCACATCGCCATGCTCCACGTCTGTGTTGAAGACGTAGTCGGTGCTGTGTTTGTTGACCGCGTAGTTAGTCAGGTGCTTGCGGTTGTTCGTCGCGTTCTGCTCATTCGGCGGCTCGTAGGCCTCGGTGCAGATGCGCACCAGGCCGTCATTGAACATGAAGATGGAGGGCTCGCGAATCGAGGTGAGCAGGATGTAGATGCGAAGGTCGAACTTCTTGCCCTCAAGGAGCAGCGGGCGGTGCACGTACTCCTGCACAATGTAGTTGTCCACATCCTCCATCGCGCCCAGCGGGTCGCGCGTGACGACGATGCCCTTGCCCTGGCAGCCAGAGTTGGGCTTCATGATGAAGTAGCGCACCAACTTCTTTTGCTTGAGTGCGCTGTGGTAGCGCTGGAAGTTGACCTTCTCGCTGCGCATGGACCAGGTGTGGGGGTAGAAGGCAAAGTGGGTCGGCAGCTTGCGGCGGAGACGGCCGAGGGTGGTGCCCAGATGGCCCTTGCGGCACAGCAGGTACATGGAGGGGAAGTGGTTGGAGCGCTGCCAGTTGCCGAGCCGCACCAGCTTCGTCAAAGGCAACACCGTGTCGCTCCAGCACAGGTTGAACTGGCACGCGTTGAACTCGTCTTCCGTCTCTTGGATGTCAAAGTCCATTTCCCGCGCGATGCGGCGGATGAGAGGGTACTTGGTGGCGTGGCAATTGACAATCTTACGGGGGTGGTTCGCGTTGCGCGTGATGAGGCGCTGCTGGCGGGTCGGTCGCAGCCCCACCTTGTAGGCGTCGGAAGGACGCGTGAGGTCAGACATGGTAGGAAGGTCAGCGCCGGGGGCCGTGACGTCAGGCGACGGCCGCACCTCAGCGTCTGTCTGTGACTCTGCTCCAGCCACCGACGACGGCGCCGCCGAGCGCGCGGCTCCGTGCTGGCTGCTCGTGCCAATGGCGACGCGGTTACGCTGGACGCCGATGGTCGGTCCATTGCGGCGGCGTGCTGGCATGGACGCGGGTGCCTCTGTGCTCGTGACGTTGAGAGAGGCCACGGTGCTGGGCACGGCGGGACGGCCAGCGGAGCCGACGCTGGCGGTCTTGACAGACGGAGCGGGGTGGGCTGCAGCGGGGCGGCCTCGGCGCTGGCCAGCGGTCGACGGGCGGCCAATCACGACGATGGGCTGGCGTGGGGGGACAGCAGAGGCCGGACGGGCCGGCGCCACCGTCATGGTGAGGCCTGTCTTGCCCTCCGCCGGGCCCGCCTCGGGGCCTGCTGCGGCGCCCGCTGCAGGGTCCGCATGCTTTGTGGTGTCCTCGGCGGCGGCCGCCGGCTGCTGCTGCTGCTGGTGGGTGCCGGAGGAAGACGTGCTGAGGGGAAAGGTGCGCCGCGCGTTGGGTGCCGCGCCCAGGCCGCCGTGATTTCCATTGGCCACGCTGCCGTACAGTTCATTATCTACAGGGCGAATGTTGGTGGTGGGGCGGCGCAGCTGGGGGTGCTTGCGTACCGTCAGTGTGACGGGCTTGGCCGGGACAGTGTCAGCGGCCTCGGGTTCGCCCGTTGCCGGGGGCGAGGCGCGGTGAGAAGGCGGTCGCTTTGTCGTAATGCGCGTGGCAGAGGAGGTGGAGGCCGCACGCGCTGGTGACGTCGATGGCTCCGTCGCTGCTGGGGCTTCAGGCGGAGGTCGTGGCACAGCACTGGCCGTGGGGGTGGGTATTTCCTGGACGGCGGCGGCGATGGGGTCTGGCACCGGGTTACGCGGCTGCGGCTCTGGCACGGCAGCCGCAGTGTTAGGGGTCGTCGCAGACATGGTGATTGACGGAGGTGCAGTCCTCTTTTTTTCCCTTTTCAAGTAAAAATAATAATTAAACCGGTTAGTAATAAACAACGGAGGCTTCTTTTGCTAGGATATGTTTTTCTTCGTACTTTCCTCTCTCTCTCTCTTTTTTTTTTGCAGTCCAATTTTGATGGCGTCTCTGTCTGAATTGTGTTTGTGTGGGATGTTCACTGTAAAAAAAAAAAAAGGTCAGGAGTCTAGAACGCAAAGGGCCGGGAAGAACAAGAGCAAGAGAATGAAAAGAGAGAAGGCTCACGTTGGGTATGGTACAGCGCGTGACGGGTAGAGGAGAAGCGAGGGTGAAGGGTCAAAAAAAAAAAAAAAAGGAAGTGAGAAATAAAGGCAAAAAAAGAATGAAGGAAAAAATGACGCGCGTTTGCTGGCACGCGTGTGCTTACTGTAAGATTATTCTTTAGATCTAGTGAAACAAAAAAAAAGGGTGGGAGGGAGCTGTGTGCGTGTGTGCTTGATTTACGGGAGCAACAGCAGGAGCACCGACAGGATATTCCAACCCTGGAGTCGAAAACAAGAGGAGAGGAATAATATGTGTGTGGTTTACTTTAATTTTGATCCGCCTACGTTTTCGATGCGTCCTTCTCGGTACGGAGCGGACGTCAGTGACAAAGGTAAGTGGGAGTGAGATGACCAACCTAAGTGAGTGCCAGGGGGTGAGAGAGCAAGGCTGTGTCCAGGTCGCGTGTCACCTTTCTTCAACAAAGAGACCTTGATGTTGTCAATGCCTCCAGGGAAAATGTGTCGGGAAATGCGTGGACCGAACGCCTAGCAGTTCTGACGTGTAGACAACAACAAAGAGGGCCCAATTGTCAGGAAAAACAAGAGCGCTCCCGCACACGTCCGCGCACGTCAAGGTGTTGCGGTGTGACGCCTACGCTAACAGTGGGGAACGTGTGTCAGCTGCGAGACACGAAACGAAGATTAAAGAAAAAAAAAGGGTGTGAAGTGGGGGTGAAGACAACGTAGGATGAACTTCACAGAGAGGTCAGAGGAGGAGGAAAACACACACGACTGACAACAGGACACAAAAACAAACAAACTTTGATACGTGCACAGGTGATCCCTGTCCCCCATGAGAGAGGCCGGCAGAAGCGAAAGGAAGCAATCATGGGCAAGGGGAAAAAGAAAGTGAGAGGTTGAGAGTGAGATGAGGCTTATCGGAACAGGTGCATGGGTGTCGTCACACATGTGGTGTGTTTCACCCATTCGCTCGGGGGGGAGGGGGGGGGGGGGCAGTGCCNGTTTTTCTTTATTTTATTCGAGAGCATTGCTTGTTGCTAGAATATGGCAATGTCTCAAAGTAAAAGACATTTGGTTTACATCGAATCGTCAACGAATAGAAAATAAAAAGAAGAAACGCACAGTAGCCGTGCCTGTGCGCGTGTATCTGGCTAAGCAGGCAATGGCGGCGGTGGTACGACAACACAGTGAGGCTTGGCCATGGCCATGAGGGCGAGCTGAAGAGGCTCTGGTGCCACCGCAGACACTAGCACCACTTCCGCCTTGCGCTGCTGAATGTACTTGGCCACCTGTGCCGCAGCGGCGGGGAGTGCGAGTGTTGGGGTAGCCATATGTTTTGTTGGCTTCAGTTCGCACACGGAGACAGGAGGCCAGTCAGCCGTCTCAGCTGCTGTCTCTGCGGTCGTTGTGGCGTCAGGCTCAGCGCCATTGCTCTTTTCGTCGGCGGGACGTACCACTACGTCACCTGCCGCTGCTGGTGCTGTGGCTGTGGGCTCCGCAGTGCGTGCCTCGGCGAGGATAGCAGCGAGACGATCGGTGCAGGGAGAAATCATTTCTTGCATTTCTGCGTCTTGCTGGGCGGAAGGTTCCGCGACAAGAACAACAGCGACGGTGTCCTTGCTACCGGCACGACACCACGCCTGCGCCTGCCGGACCGCCACCAGGCCCGCCGCCTCCTGCGTCGCGTGCTGGCCCGCTTCGAGCAGAGGAATCACCACAACGTACCGGATTTGGGTGGTGCTGGGCCGCAGGGTGTAGCCGTCTGCCTTGACGTACTGCAGCAGCCAGTCTTTTCGCAGCGCACGGAGGGCCTGCATGGCGACGGAGCCTACGGTGACCGTCTTACCCTCTTGGTGGCTGCCCACACCGAGGACGAGGGCCTTCGCCTTGTGGTGTGCCGCGCGGTCTGCGGCGTACTGCACGATGCTCTCGGCGCGGTGAGTGCGCAGGCGCTCGGCCTCGTCCCAGGCAGCGTGACCACTGCTGCCCGCGGCGTCCTCTTCCTTGGCTTGCGTGTCCGCTGCTGCAGTGGGGCCTGCGGACGTGCCAGATGCAACAACGGCCGCGGAGGCCGCCGCGACGAGGCGTTTTCGCGCGCTCTTGGAGCGTGGCGTCACCGCCTCTGTCTCCACCTCCACCTCCTGACTGGCAGCGGTAGGGGTGGGCGACAGCACCGTGGTCTCAATCTTGTAGTTCAGGCCTTCCTTGAGGTGCTTGTTCCCGTGAATGGTCTGCAGCGCGTGCTGCACAACAAAGACGGCAGGAAGCTGGTTAGATAGCCCCGCAGAGGGCCCACCCGCATTCGCATGAGACTCGCTTGAGGGGGAAGGTGCCGCTCCCTCGGCTGTGTCTGCTTCCCCGTGGCGAGCGTTGGTGCTGGTGGCCAAGGGGAGAGCGCGGAGGCCCTCGGCGGAGCTGCTGGCGGTTTGCACGGCAGCGCGTAGAGCGGCCTCCACCGTGGCCGGCCGCCGGGCGCCGGTGCTCCCTCCTTGGGTCCCGGCAACCGCGCCTCCCGTCGAGCCCGAGTAGCCGCCCGCCGCGCTGTCCAGAGCGTCCGCTGCAAAGACAGCCCCGGCGGCCGGTGCCTTCTCCCATGCGTGAACGATAATCATCTGAGCACGGTCGTGGTGAGGCATGAGCGCGCCGCCAGGGAAGCCTGCGAGCTCAATGGCCTTGCTTGACGCGGAGGAGCCGTCGGAGAGGACCAGTACATTCATGTTTCTCTCTTTCTTCTCGCAGTGTCTATTCCCTTCTTTCTTCTTTCTCTCGTCCGCGCGAAAGGTTTGAGGAGTGAAGTAGTGAGAGATGTAGAAAATAAGCGAACCAATAGGAAGGGAAGGTGCGGTATAACTAATTGGACGAGGCATGTGCGTGTGTGAATATGCGCATTTTTGATTCGCCAGAGGAGAATTTCTATGCCTCTCAAGAGCATGGAGAGCCACAACGCGACGTTGTTGGCCTCATTGCAGTTATCTCCGTCTTGGGATTCCTTTCGACAGCAAAAGTTAACTTGCCATGCGTCTATGAAACCATGAATGACGGCCCCGTCTTCATCCCATCATACATCGCTAAGGATCCGTAAACAACAACAGCAACAACAAGAACAAAGCACTCACGTTGTCTTTTTTTGCATCTTTTTTTTTTTTTTTTTGCGAATTTTGTGACATTAATGCGCAACAAGGGAGAACCATGATGAAACAATAAGGGAAGAAAAAAAGAGCAAGACGCATGTGAAGCCCACACTCGGCGCCTGAACAAGGCGAGGTGGTGAAGCGTTAGCCACACGAGCATCCCCAACAACACCAACATTGCCATGTTACCAACACGTCGAGCAGCACAGGGACACTGACCTTCTTCCACGCCGCCAAACCCCCCTCTCACACAAACGGGTGTCAGGTGCAGCAGTAGGAAGGAGAACCCAACGACCAAATATTACAAAAGTGCTCGGCCTACACCGAAGCCTGAGCATCTCCACCAACAACGAAACGCTCACCGGTAAACCAAACGACAACCAAACGACGGTACAGTACAGGGTGTTCGCCATCTATGACTGGGCTCCTTGAGGAAGAAGATGATAAAACAATCAAAAGAAAAATAAATAAATATAAGGGAGAAAAAGTGGTGCGAATGTGAAAGGAAACGATCGTGCATCACACCACGGGTGAACAAATCAACAGTGAAGGGTAGCACGCTGAATGAAAGAACCAAAGGAACACGTGCTATGAATCATCGCAAGGGAGCCAGTTTAACAAGAGGAATATATGATCTCTCTATGAAGGTTTCTATGCTATCGGTATATCGTTGCCTTCTTCCCTCCAGTTGGGAGACGAGGAAGGAAAGCGAGGATCTCGCGAGCAACACTAATAACAGAAGGGGAAGACAACACACACCGACGACCAACACGGGGAGTTCATGGAGGTGAGTGTGTGTGTGTGTGTGTGTGTGTTGCCACGATTCGCATCCTTTTGCCTTCCGCTCCCTCGGACTAAAAAGAAACCTCGCGCATGGTCGGTTTGGTGAACACCCAGCCTGTCTTGTCCGCCGGTGGCACATCCTTGGCGAGCTCTTTTTCCTTCCAAATCTCGCGCATGATTTCGTACAAGGCCTTGGTGTCGAGGGAGCAGTACTCGAGAAGCTGGATGCGCAGCGTGCGCCAAACCTTGTCCCGCGCCGCCTGCGTGAGGTCACCATTCGGGGACGCCATGCTATCCGCCGTCGCACCCCCGCGTGACTTCATGGGCGGGACGGCAACGGACCCAGGGAGGGCGGCCGCGCGGTGGAAATCCTGCAAGGTGCCACCGCCCTCCTGGTGGTACCAGAGCCGGTACACGCCCATGGCATTCTCGCCTTTCTGCGAGCTCTCATCGCCCCCGGTAACGTCCTCCATAGCCGCCGCGGAGGCGCTGCCGCTACTGCCACTGCTACTACTGCTGCTCTTACCGCTGCTGCCACGCCCGTCACCGGACGCTTCCGCAGACGGGTCACCTTCTTCATTGCCAAAGACGCCGTACTGAAAGTCCGGGCACAGCGCGGGCAGGACCTTCTTGAGCGAATTCGAGCCCCCGGCGTTGGGGTGGATGAATCCTTTTCGGATCAAATCCATGGTGTCGAGAAAGTAAAAGCTCTTGATGGCCTCCCGGTGCTTGTCCTCGAGGTAGCTCATCTTTTCCAGGCACGACTTCTCGAAGGAGGCGTAGTGGGCGATGAAGCAGCCATCGTACGGCGTCAGCGGGCCCTCGCCGCTTTCCGCTGCCGCCGCACCCCAGAGAGGCTTCGGCGCGTTCTTTGGCTTTCGGCCGCGCTTGTGCGCACTCGCCGCCTCCGCAGCCGCCTGGGCCTCCGCCTCCATCGCACGGAACTTCTCCATTTCTCCCGAAGCTTCCATCGCTGCCTTCTTCTTGTCGCGCTCGGACTGCACGACACGCATGAGTTCCTCGACCAGGTGTGGCCTCGGGTCGCCATTCGGGGAGTAGCCTTTCCCAAAGTGGAGGAAATCGTAATGCGTGGGCGTCTCGGTCAAGATGTCTTCCTGAAAGACGTCCATCGAGAACTGAAACGGCACCGATTGGTAGGCGGTGACTTTCTGGAACGGCGGCAGCGCGAATTGGGCCGCCTCAAAGTCAATAATGAAGATGGGGTACCGCAGCTTGGCGAAGAACTTTTCGATTTCCTTTGGGTTGATGGCCACCTCGCCCTCCGCCACGGCCTTGCAGTAGCGCAGCTGCGGCGCCGTCAGCTTCACTTTACCCTGCTTGTAGCGGTAAAGCACGTCGCGCACCGTGCGCATGCCTTCGGCCCACCACACCACCTTGCGCGACACTGCCGTCGAGGGCAGTGTGAAGAGGTGGTTGTCCCTCTCCACAATGGGGTCGTCGACCTTCTGTGGAAGGCACTTCCCTTCCGTGAAAAAAGGGCAAACATCACCGCGGGAGCAGTAGGCACCCAGGTTCTCCGAGAAGCAAGGGACCACAGGGATGAGCGGGGTGTCAAGCTCGGCGGTGGCCGCTGCCGCCATCGCCGCCGCCGCCGCCGCCGCGGTCGACTTCTTCCCTTCCGCGCCTTTCTTCTTGTGTGATGTGACGCCACCAGCGGCCTCCTGCTGTTCCTGCAGGTGGCCGTAAGTGGAGCGCACCTGGCCGTCTGGTGTGTCCTCCGCGAAGGTGGACCACCGCTCCCGCTGCTTCGGGTCTCTGGCGCGCTCCACCAGTTTGGTGGTGTGCGTGCGCAGAAGGGCCTCCATCAGCTGCTGCTGCGCCTCGAACAGGACGTGTTCGTCCGAGTCCTTTTGCTTGAGGCTGCGCGTGCTGCGGGCGTTGGTGTGGCGACCGGCTTGCTGGAGCGCCGTCTGCAGCCGCGTGCGTGCCTGCAGGACCGCGGCGTCGAGGTTCTCCAGGTTCTGCAGGTCAAAGGCACCGGTGCTGCCCGCGTGCTTGGTGGCGTTGCGGCGATCCACCTCCAGCAGGTCCTCAAGCGAGAGCCGCTGAACATACTTGACGAGCCGCTGGGGCGGGCAGTCCATCAGCGTCACAGGGCCAGGGAAGTACTGGCGAATGTGCAGAATCCCGCTGCGCTGGAGGTCAATGGGCGCGGTGACGGCGGCGGAGTCCTGCAGGCGGCGGCCTTTGAGATTCTCCTGAGTGATGCCATCCAGGTCGAGGCTGAGGAAGCGCTTCCGCACGCTGATGGGGATGTGGGGCTGCGTCACCCAGTATCGAAACGCCATCATGGAGAAATGAATGCGCTGCAGGCACTGCGCGGCTCGGGCCGTCGTGCCGAGAGGGTCCACCACCGCCTGGGCCTCCAGAATGACCCACTGATTATCCTTGGGTCGGTACCGCAGCACGGCTGGGCGGGCTTGGAGGATGAGGGGATTGTCTGCGACGGAGGTGCTGCTGCTGCTGCCACTGGTACTGCTGCCTCGGTCCTCACTCGCAGCGGTGTCGCGGGCCCGGCCAAACGGTGCTGCGAAGGCCGGCCGATGGATCGTCAAGGACGGCGCCTGCTCCCCTAGCGAGGCGTACGTCGTCTCAAAGTAATGATTGATCACCTCCTCGGTGTGGGCTGCTGCTGCGTCGAAGCTCTTGTCCGCAATGAGAGTAGCTTTGCTACCGAACTGCAGGCGATCCCAACGCCGTGCGAGCTCGTTGAAGCCGGCGGCATCGTCAAGGTGCATGGCCTCGCCAATGGAGAGCTTCGGCACGAGGTCGGGCCGCTCTTGAAGGAGAAAGAACTTCTTTTCGCACGTGAGGGAGGCGGCGAAGGTGTGATAGGTAATGGGGGTTGGGACCGCACGGGTTGACGCGCTTGTGGACGATTTCAGGGAACTTGTGGGGGCGGTATCCTTGCACTCGGTGGTAATCGTTTCGTCAAGGTCGGCGAGGGGCTCGACAGACGCGCGAAAGACATCCAGGATGCTCCCCAGACCATCTGTGCTGATGGGCTCGGGAGGGCTGCGGGCGGCAGCCGATGCGATCGTTGCTGTTGCTGCTGCTGCTGCCTTTACTTTGTTTTTCAAAAGGTGCTGACTTGCCTGTGGAATGTGCGCAGCAGGCTTCACTAGTGTCTTGGGGGAAGGGCTCACGGCTGCTGCCGCGGCAGGAGTGGTGGGGGCACCAGCGGCCTCGGCTTGGGACACGGCTTTTGCGTGAAGCGCGGCTTCTGCCGCGGCCAGCGCTCGCTTTTTCGAACCCGCACGTGCCTTTCCCGTCGCCGCCTTGCCCACCTTCCCCGCGATCTTTTTCCTAAACATATCGTGGATAATATCTTTTTCCGTGCACCGTCGCGTGGATCTATGCTTGCCTTCCGGAACAGAAGAGCGGTCGGCTGCCCGTTTCGCTCGAAAAAAAATATGTATCTTCTTTCGTACTTATATTAGTAATGTGCGCATGTGTCCGGTCGGGTTTGACCAGGGGGAAGAAGAGGAAAGGCAAGAGGAAAGAAATAGAGTCGACCGAGCCGGAATGAAAAAGGAGTATGAAGTCGTTTCCCATTGAGAAGGAGAAGCATCCCCTGAACAGGGAAAGAAGGCAAACGCACCCATTGTGTGCCCTCTGGGCGAGATTCCTTTACACAATCACGTGATATCCATCATCACCATAAGAAGCCAGACATGATAACAAGGTGCGGAATGGCGTTCCGGATGTATCTTTCTTTCATTGAGATGTATATTTCTGTTTTCGTTATTCCTCCCATTGCCGTCTCTACTGTAAAAGAGGGAGAGGGGGGGGGGATAGAGCAACCGAATGATAGAGTCGGTTCACCGTGAAGTCCAAGCAAGGGAGACTCTTCACATAGGACAAACCAACAACACCAAAAGCCTGTCGCATTTCGAGACGAGAGCAACAACAACAACAAGGACGAGAGGAATAACAAACGCTTAGTTGCATGTGGGTGGGTGGGGGAGGGGGGGGGAGAGAGAGAGAGAGATGAAGACAACGCCCCTTGACTACACAAGCACGTCGTTCGACTGAGCGGAGGCCTTTACACTCGCCATCATGTTCGCGAGAAGCACCGTCACCACCAGCACGCACGACACAAAAAGCAGCATGCGCATTCGCGTCGCGAGGACCCATCGCATGGTGTGGGCACACCACCGGGGCCAGCTCTGCTCCTCGGAGAGTGCGTCAAAGTACAGCGCCGGGCGGCGAAGGGCAGAGACCCACCGACCCCCATTTCCGGAAGCGGCACCCCCCGGTGCCGTACCGCCACTGCCTTCCCCAGCGCCATTCGAGGGAACGCCACTGCTACGTTTGCCGCCGTTGTTGAGGTTGGTGCTTTGCGAGAGAATCATGCTCGCTTGCTGGGCGACAGACTTTTTGATCTCGTTGAGCTTCACCTCCGCCACGCGCAGGGCCTGGGCGCGCTCTTCCAATTGGGCTTCTCGCGCTGCCACTTCTGACTCCCGTGCTTGAACTTTCAGCAAGGCAGCCTTCTCGTCCGTGTCTTGGTCGTCGTCTTCCCCGTCTAGTGCTTCAAGTGCTTGTTGCTCGTGAGTGGCTTCCACCGAACCTGGGGCGGCCGGATTTCGCGCAGGCCGTTGGCGCTTCTTCGCCTCCCGCTGCAGTGTGTAATACTTGAGCCTCCAGTCCTCTGCCTCCTCACGCGCCGCCTGCGTGGCCGCCTCGAGGCTGCGCACAAGCTGCTTGTCATCCTCAGAGAGCATGAGGGCATGAAACGCTTCCTCGCGCGAGGTGGCGTCCTCCTCAAGGCTAGCAATCGTTTCTTGCGCCAACTTCACCTGCCGCTCCAGCTCAGCGGTCCGCTGCTGGGCGGCTTCCAAGGTCTCCAGCTGGTTCGCCAGCTCGTGACTGAGCGAGGAAACCTTGGCCGCGTAGTGCTGCTCCAGCCGCTGTGTATCGGCCTGCGCGTGTGAAATGCGCTGCTGCGAGGTGCTCAGCTCATTCTGGGACTGCCGTAGCAGCTCCTGCAGCACCGCGAGTCGCTCCTCTCGTGCTTGCACTTCGCGAATGATCTGCTGTCGCTCTTGCTCGTGCTGAATCTTGGCAGCCTCGAGTCGCCGCTGCATTTGCTGTTCCTTGCCGACTAACTCGGCCCGTACGCTTTCCAGTTGTTGCTGGTGGGCCGCATCATTGACGGCAAGGGCCAGCCCGCCATCCGCGGCGCTGCCCCCTCCCGCGTACCCTGAGGTCCCATCGCCCTTGGTACCGTTGGTGGCGGTGTCACTACCAATGAGAGCGGAGAGCTCTGCGTACTGCTCCCCGAGTCGTTCCAAGCGTGCGGAGAGGAGCGAGGCCTCATGCTCGGCCTGACTAACTTCTCGGTCCTTGGCCTCCACAGCAGCAGTCAGACGGCTCACCTCCGCGCGGTGCCGCTCCTCTGCCGCGTGCAGTCCCTTTTCAGCTTCCAGGCGACCAGCCTCCTTCCCTCTGGCCTCCACCGCTTGCAGGTCCGCCGCGTGTGTCGCGGCTAGCTCTGTCTTCTCCTTTCGCAGCGTCGCTACCTGCGTATTCAGTGCGGTGACCTCATCCTGCAGCATCACGGTGCGCTCCTTGAATTCTTTGTTTAGCTGGACGCGCAGCTCCACCAGATCCTGCTCCGCCCGCTCCCGAGTCGCCTTGAGTTCCTCTCGGAGGGCTTTGTTTTTGGCAGCCGCCTCTTTCAGTTGCTCCGCTGCGGCTGCCTTCCACGCGTTGGTTTTCTCCTTTAGCAGCTGCAAGCGCTCTTCTGCTGTCTTTTCTTCTCTAGGTGCTGAAGGAGGGGAAGGGTTGCTGGCCGACGGCGCCGGAGCTCCCGCCACGGGGGGATCGCTCGTATCCATGTTTCTAAGAAATGAGAAAGTGCGTTGTGTTGGTATGCTTCACGGGGAACGCAGAGAGGAAGCCCCTCGTCCGTTGTGCTTTCACTCCACACCAAACGGGTGCAGCAAAGGTGGAAGGAAAGGAGAAGGAAAAAAAAAAAGTAATGTATGTTCGAGGCGCAGCAGAGGGAGAGCAGATAAAACCTCGGTGAAGAGAAGAAAAGAATGTCGACGCTGATGCTAGCGTGTACAGCAGAGGCTCCGGTACGAGGGTTTCGATCGCAAAAAACAAAAACAACACAACAACAACAACGAAGTGAGGAGAATGAAGCTCGAGTGCCAGTGGCGAGCCACAAACGACTGCAGCGTAGGTTATAAACAACAGCAACAACAACAGATCAATGAATAAATGAAGAAGATGAAACGCGCAGGTGCTTTCTCACATACACGGTATGAAGAGCAAAGGGCAGACAAGGCCTTGCGGTTTCTTTCGACTGTTTTCACTGCGAGGGGAAAGAATGTCAGAGAAGACGAAGGATGGCTGTTGGAACACACGCACACACACACCCCTCTCAACCAACGGATGATGCGTTCGCTGCTGTGAAGGTGAAACAGACCGCTTCCGGTGTGAATTATTTGCAAAGAGGAAGCAAGACATACCAAGAGGGAAAGGAAGGTTAACGTGAAAGGTAAAGGGTCATGCGTTTCATCATCGTGAGGCATCACATGAACGCCTGCCTGAGCAGCGTTCGGAATTCAGTCATCCACTTCTTTCCTGGAAGCGCGGGCTGCCACACGCTGCAAAGCAGCCCAGAAATGACCTTCTGTATTCACGAGAGGGTGTATCGTAATTGCCGTGATGAAACAGATGCACCGAGTCTGCGTGGCCTACGTGAATCGCGACAGTTACTCCCCTGAATGCAATGCAGCCCACTTTTTTAAATTTTTTATTGTTTGCCTTCCTCTCGATGTGATGTTTTCTTTTGTGAATGTAGAACTGTGAGTGGAGGTAATAGAAGGGAGCGAGACAATCGCCTTGGCTGATATGCCACCAACAAAGTGCAAAAAAGTAGGAAAGCGAAGGGAAATCGTTCGCACGCCACAGAGGAAGACACCGCCTGGTTCAACACAACAAGGAAGCAACGACGAATGCAGAAATTTCCTGAGCGAGAGAGACCAAGTACATCATTGTCAACCTCTGCTACCCGTTGCTGTTACTGTCTCCCCCGCGCTCGTGCACGCGCACCCCAGTAAAGTTAAAATAAGAGGGAGATGGGGACATGGCCGAACCTCTCCCCAGGTGCAGCGTGCGACGAACAGAGTAGTGAAAGGGATACACACACACACATACATACACACACGCACTTTGGAAATGAATGTAACCGATACCACATGCCTTCTTCCCCCCTCCCCTCCTTCACTGTGTGTGTGTGACAGACGTCGTCACTCAGTGACAGTGGTTCACCCTCACTGAAGGAAAACACACAATAGCGGCAAAAAGGCGCGATGCCTGTGCGCGCCATCACTGACTGGCCTTCGGCTCCGGTGCAAGCGCTCTCTCCAGTTCCGCCTTCATCGCATTGCTCTCGTCGTGCTTGCTCTTCTTGGCGCGAGGGTCAGGTGGGGGTGCCTTGGGAATCCGGGAGCTTGCATCGTACACGGGCACCACCGTTACCCCCGTCGCCGCCGCCGCCGCACGCTCGGCCTCTGTCAGAGGGGTCCCCACACGCGGTGTCTTCTTTGGGCCTGCGTCCACGGTGGAGGTGGTGCCTCCCGCCAGGCCGACAAGCGGGTCAATCACCAAGTTCTCTGCCAGCCGATAGGAAGCTTTGGCCAAGTAGTTGAGCGAGTCCAGCCGCCCTTTGATCTTCAGCTCGGGGACAGGTGGAAGCTGCTCCACGTTGCTGCTGGCGGCACCGTGGCTGGTGCGCACAAGCTCATTGATCTTCTCTTCAATGGCGTCGAGCCGGGCGTTCACGCGTTCCTCCTTCGCTGCAGCCGACCTCGAGGCTTGCCGCAGTTCAATAAACAGCAGCGTCGCCAGCACTGTGTACGCAATCAGTTCAATCATAAAGTCGGCACCCGCGTCGACCAGCCGTTTCTCGGGAAATGGGGCCAGGAAGGCGGTCTTGAACACGTACCACGCGCTCTGATACGGATGCGTGATGAAGACCCGCATGACGGCGCCTGGGGTGCGCTTGGCAGGGTCTACGAACACCGAGTTGTCGTAGGGCTCCTCTTTCTGTGGGTTCGGTCCAAACATGATGGGCTCCAGCAGAGAACGGGAGCGTGGGGTGACAATGTTGGGGAACGACACAACGTGCTCTTTTTCTGGCGCTGCTGCTGCTGCTGCTGTTGTTGTTGCGCCCGCAGTGGTGCCTGCATCAGAAGAGGCGGGGGTGGTGGAGGTGGTCGTCGTCGTCGTTGTTGACGCGGCTGCTTTTGTTTCCGTCGCCGCGTTGGTAGATGCGGCTGCGGTGGAGGACGAGGAGAAGGATGTGTCGCCGTCCGGTGCTCGGGAACGATCCGCGTAGGCCAGGGCCTCCTTCATGATGCGCTTCGTCTCTTCGCTAATGGGCGCGGCAGCAACCTCTGCCGATGCTGCTGCTGCTGCTGCCGCCGCCGCCGTCTGTGCTGGTGCCTCATCATTTCCCGCCGGCGCGACGACCCGCTCTGCCGCCTTGCGCGCAGTCTCTGCCGCCTTCTGGCGCTCTGCCTCCTCTGTTTTCTTTTTGTTTTCCAAACGCTTGAGCTCCTCCTTCCGTGACCACTCGGCGATCACGCCGGACATCCCAAGGGACACACGACCAAGGCCGATGCAGAGGGAGTAGGTGATTCCATGCTTGCTGGTCGCCCGTGCCACAATCTGCTTGGCTAAGGGCCGCGTCAGCTGACGGATACCCAGGAAGATAAATTTGAACGCGGGAAGGGCGACCATGTCGTCCTCGAGGGTGCTCACAAGAAAGGAGCCTTCCACAACCGTGCCGCTGTCACCTTCCGCTGAATGCTCCCCGTGCGACGCGGAGACGGGTTTGGCAACGACTCGGGAGGGTCCGGTGTAGCCAATAGTCGTGAAGCTGCCCTCAACGTTCAGTTTATCGCGGTTGCTTCTTTTCGAACGTCTGCCTCCTCCCACTTCTTCTTCCCTTCCGCTCTTGTCAGGAGGGAAGCGAAGAAGAAGGCGAGGGACACACACACACACACAAGTTGGAGTGCCCTTAAAAAAAGAAAAATGAAATCAAGTGGGTACACCAGGGCTACGGAACTTGTCCGCACCCTCGAGAAGAAAGCACACTCAAGGGGTGTAAGTGTGAGTGTGCGTGTGGGATAATGTATGGGCTGGCTGCTGCGAGAGGCGCGGAGTCTCCCCTGCTTCTCTTTTTTTTTTTTTTTTTTAACCCAAGAAACAACAACACAAAGCAATGAGCAAACGAAAGCTCCACGCTATCTCTGCTTGTGTGTGCGGAGGTGAATGATATCCGATCGCCCCAACGACCAGCGTGCGGCAGCCCGTGCGCGAACGTGCAATTGGAAACAAAGAAGCAAAGGATAGAATATTTGTTTAACACGTATGGTGAAGAGGGAGGGGCTTAACACATCTCACCACACGGGTTGTCAAGCAAGGAATACCCGCCACCTCGCAAGGTCACGGAGGAACACAGTCATTTCACTCGCGGAGGTACCCCAAAGCAGTGTCTGTGCGTTCGCTATGTCGGAGACTGCTCAGATGCTGTCCATTGAATTCTTTTTGTGGTGAGGATGGAGGGAGGACGTGCCACTTACCTGTTGGTCCCTCTCGCTATTCAGACTCTTGGTGAACGCGCTGCAGGTGTGCGAATTCAACGAAGATCGATGGGAAAGAGGAAACGGCGGGGAAAAGAATACCACTCACGAAAGAAGAAAAAATAAATATGGAAGAGGCGGAAGATAGAATCAGCAAAGAAAGCAAATGCCACGTGAACCATCGAGGCGAGTCATTATGTTGTGTTGTTTGGGAAGAGGAAAATGTTTTGATAGGCGTTTTGAGGGGTGAAGATAGGAACCCACAAGAAAGAGGAAGAAGGGGCGGAAAACATAATATGAGGGAGAGAGAGAGAGAGAACGAACGCACTCGCCATCCACGTGCCTTTCCACAGCTCACACGAGCAAGAGAAGCGTCTGGATAAGGTGCGACGACGCGCGACTGTACCAGGGGCGCCCATCCGCTGCATTCGTGGATCCGAGGGCGTCCGTCTCTACCCCTGCAGTACTAGGCGGGGGAGTCAGCCGGTGCGACCACAGGGCTACCCGGTCGATCTCATTCAAGCAGACAGGCGCCACGTAATGGCGGCGCGAGTCTGACTGATGGCGCGCCGCGTCACGACGTCCCTCCCTGTCCGCGATGGCGTTCCACGTCTCCGCGTTATCCTCTTCATTGATATACGCCACCAGCTCGTTGATCTTCGCCGCCAGGGTGTCGTGCTCCTGCGCGGTCCGCAGACGCTCGCGCGTGGAGGCCTTGGCGTCATGGCGAATTTCAATACAGAGGAACAGCGCCAAGACCACGTACACAAGGAGCTCCACCAGCAGGTCCGCGCCCGCGTCGACGAGCTGGTATTCTGGAAATGGAGCCCTGAAGGTGCGTCGAAAGACGTACCAGCTACTGCGCGTTGGTGGAGGTGGCGGAGAGGACCCTTCTGAGGTACCTGTGCGACTGCAGGGCTCACCAGGTGAAGAGGTGATCGCATCGGTGAGGCTGCGCGTGAAGAGGGTGGTGTTACGCAGGCGTGCCTCACTGCTTTGCTGGTCATCCTCAACTTCTCCAGAGAGGGAGGCAGCCGCTGCTGTGCCTGACCGAGCTGTGGGTCCATCCCGTGTGAGGTTGTGGTTTGTTGCTTTGTCTTGTGACCTGGTCACCGAGGAGTGGCGGGAGAGTGTGGTGAATTCCTTCCCCAGTACCGTTCCGAGCGCATCCTGCATGTACTGCGCCATTTCCACGTCCACAAAGAATGCCGCCTCCTTTGTTTTCCCGGACCTCTTGACGTCCGCATTCGTGCTCCCGCCCCTCCCACATTCACTGCCGTCCTCGCCACGTCGCAAGTTTGTCCAGAAGGCTTGCTGGCGCTCCTGTGCTTGCTGCTGTAGGGCCAGCTCTCGTCTGCTCCATTCGCCAATGACGGCGGAGAGCGCAAAGGAAAAGCGTCCGAGAAACACACAGAGCCCACGCGTGCTGACCCTACGGTAGCCATGCCCCATCTGCGTGCCGCATGATCCATCTTGAGAGGCGCAATGGAGCTTAGGTGGACCTGAAGGTTGTGCAGAGGAAGGATTATGGGTGACAGAGGCCATCCGTACAATGCGCTGCACCAGGGGCTTCACGACCTGACGGGCGCCAAGAAGAACGAAGCGGAAGGCCTTGAAGCGGACCATTGTTCTGATGCTGTGGAGAGGGAGAGACAGTCAGACGGAAGCCTGCATGCATAGAATGCTATCCCTCCCTTGGAACTAGGTTGCCTTCGCTTCTCAGTCTCATACCATGTGCTGATAGACTCTGAGGGATTGCACGCTAACACATGGCAGCGTCTCGCACACCGTTCGTAAAGTGCGCGTTCAGGTAAATCAACGACGATATGTTTGAAACAGTTTTTTTTTTTCGCAAAACAATGTGGTGCGAGGGGAGATAGGAAAGTTTGAAATTCAGGTGCCTTCGCATGAACGGGGAGGGGGGGGGGGAAGAAAAAAAGAACGCGGTAGTTGAGAGGAGGAGGTGAAAGACAGAAGAGGCAGTGATATTCTGTTGGCTGAACGCACGTCCACTTCGCGGAGGGCACGAAGCTCATTTCCGGCCTCGCACACCACAGAGAGAGGAATTACGCTGCGAAACGCATTGTCAGTCACTGTGTGCGTGTGCGGATGGTGGTGCTGGGATACCTCCTTTTGTCGTGCATTTCTCGGCGTGGTGAGAAGGGATGATGAGGTCTTCTTCCCTCGGGATCCCCTTCGTCCCCATGGACAAACGAATCCCATTTCGTGGGAAGGAGTTTTCCTTTCGAAACGGTTGTCTCTCCCGTTGCATTCAAGCCTCGAGTACAACTGTTGCATCGACTGTGACGGGAGAGGGGGGAAAGCAACGCTCTGTTCTCCTGCTCTTGACAAGAGCCTCTGGAGTGTCTCCCTCTCTTTTTCGTTTTCGGTTGGGTTGTTTGGGGTTTGAAAATCACTAGAGAACGGGATGCGTATGCTTCGATGATGACATGAACAAGGGGAAATGAAAGCTCATAATAACAAAAACAAAAAATCAAAACATAAGAAAGAAAGAAAGGGGGAAGGCGAAAGACAGAAACATCCTCAAATGGAAGAGAGAAAAATAGTATTTGTAAGGGCGGTACTGTGCGAAACGAAAGACAACACACTGAGGAAGAGAAAATGCGCGAACAAATTCATCCTCAGACGGATTAGCAGCCAGCTGTCTTCTTCGTTTCACTTTTTTCTTTTAGCTGACTCTATGTTTCTCTCTCGATACGCTTGCTTCACCGTCTTGTTGGCCCGCGGCAGGGAATTCTGAGGCCACCCTTGCCTTCATTGACACGATCTGTTCCCCTCGGTCTCCCACTCTTCCTCCCGACATGTTAACAAGGCTTCATCGCACCAAAGCAAAGAGGAGAGAGTGAGGGGGAAGAGCTGAAGATGAGGAAAAAAAAAAGAGAGCCAATCATGGCTCTCGTGAAACCAGTGTCAGCAACAGAGGCCATACACACAAAAGCGAAGAAGCGGGTCTGACTCTGCTAAACGGAGAGAACACCGACAGATGAAACAAAGACAAAGTGATCTCTTGCAAAAATAATAATAATGAAGAGGGAGAGGAAAGAAATAAAGAATTGTCATCAAACACAAAACCCAGTCACTCAACAAGAGTGCGGAAAGCGCTTCAAAGGACCGACGCACGCGTGTGCAACACAGCAAAAGGCGAAAGTGAGTGTCGCAAGGGGGGAGGGGGGGGGGGGATGGGGCGAAACAACGGGAAGAGA
>JASAOC010001988.1:0-59433 GCA_030849835.1 Herpetomonas samuelpessoai
TCCGCGGTGCCACGAGATGTGCTGCTCCACACTGCGAAGGCTGTGGCGCAGCTCATCCACCTCACGGTCGCGGTAGTCGCCGGCGCCGACAGAGGTGCGGTGGGTTCGACTCCAGACATCGCCAAGGGTGTGGAGGGGATGCTCGCGCAAATGGTTCGGAATGCACATCTTCCGCCACCATGGCGCACGATTTGGGTTGGGGGCGTACGGGGACCCCTCGCCTTCCCGGGTACTCGCGTTGTCATTGAGAAGCCCGAGCCGTGACATGGCAGCAATAGTCCCCTTCGCTTTATGGAACCAAATTCTCTCACTTCCCACGAGCCGCCGCACGCAGGTTTGTATGATTCGCTTCCTATAAAAGTGATTCGGCTCGCTGCCATTCACAAAGGTGTACAGAAAAGTGCTGTCGCCAAGCCTTTCCAACCTCTCCTCAGGCGTGTAGTGGCGGTGTGTCACGCGCAAGCCTGGCAGAAGTTCTGGTTGCCGAGGCTCAAAGCGGCCCAGCCGTCGTAAGCACGACTTGGCATCGCAGGGGACATCCGGACGGGCTTGCTTATGGGTGCCACGACCCTCTTCCGCCAAGCAGCCAGTGGTCAAGAGAAGAAAGCATATGAGCAGTGCTGCAGAAAGGGACTTCATGGGAGAGCTGAGCAGGAATGGGTCGCAACAGTTGGCAGATGCCGACAGTGGCATGAGAGAAAACAGCTTCAATCGAACGTGACGTCTTCGGCGAATAGGGGAGAAGAATATGTCCGTCTGCCGCGGGGTATCGGGCGCTTCTGACAGAGCGAAACTATTTTTTAGAAAAAATGTTGCCGCAGTAAAACAAAGCCCAACGCACAGAGGGAAAAATAGATCAGTGAACGGTTCAACGGTTAAAATGACAATGGACCGCACACCGCCAATTGGGGAGGGGGGAGGAGTGGGCGGGGCAACTTCTTCCCGCCACGGTGAGCAGAAGGAGAAGGAGCCTTGTAGCCCTATGAAGACGGAGAACTGTTTATTAATGTATGCCACGCGAATCCCTCTCCCGCGTCTGCTTGCGAGTTCAAGGAACGGCCTCTTCAGGTGTAAAGGACGTGCAAGACTGAAGCCCTTTGTGGATGACGGAAGAAGAAAGAACAAAAGAAGTGTGTGAATGCAGACGTAGTGCCGTATGACCTGGTCACTTGATTTATATATAAAAAACAGAAGGAAAAATAAGCGAGACAATGGGAAAGTCAGAAGCGAAAAAAAAAATGACGAACTAGATGTGGAATTTGCTTATTGTGTTTACCCTTTGCAGGGATGATACCGTTATTCACACAGGAGGGTGTCTACGTGATACGCAATAAAACGTAGTCTAAGGCGTTGCCGAGGAGGAATGGGAGAAACTTGAAAGTGTTCCAAATCGCCAACATGTACGGCACCGTGGCCTTGTTCTTTGCCCGCTTCCTCGAGCACTCTCATCCCCAAGGTGGCCTCCATTGCCGTGGCACTGCGATGGGAGACTCGGAATACGAGAGCGCAGTGTCACCGTCCTTGCCAGAAGTGTTCACAAACGCGATGCCATTCTTCCATCTGAGACCATGAACAGGCACCAACAAAGTGCGGGTGAAGTTGCAGTCGCCTGACGCCAGTCGTAGACACATGGACACGCCCTGTCCCGCGCGCTGTGGGGGAGCCCGTCCTCATTCCTTTCACGTGAAGACCGCTTCGCAGGCCCCAGGTATTTCGTTTGCGCTTACACCCTTCATTATACATATATTTTTTCTGCCCTCGTGGGCGTCGACACATCAATGGAAGTAGAGACGCAGAAGAACAAACAGACTGTAACGAACCACTGGGAACAAGAAATGCGCACTTGGCATGCAGCGCCGCCACCAGAAACGAAGGTTCCATGGCGCACTCGCCTTCGTTGCGAACGCATCTTTGCCTGACAAGAACGCAACGTGTGCTGCCACGACCAAGAACTCTCACCTGGGAAGCAGCTACCGTCACCCCCCCCCCTCCGCCCGCGGTTCCATCCCCCTTACCTTCCCTGACGCTCCCTCTGACCTCGTCTCGTGATGCCGACCCGCCCCCCTTATTCCGCCACGAACAAAGAAGCCGTTAGATGAGTCGCAACACGGCCTCCAGGTTCTCATATGGCTCGTAAGGAATCGGATATGTCAGCAACAGATCGCTCTCCGCCGCACCATCGATCCAGTGCACAGACTTCGCATCCGCAGCCTGCCGCGACAGCACAAGCACAGCGTCACCGCTGCCATCACCAACCGGCACAACCTCAAAGTCCTCCAGCGCAAGCGACTGTCCAGGCATCGTCACAGCGTGCCGCAGCGACATCGCATCCCTTACATCCGTGCGACCGTCAAGCACAATCGCACGGATACGAGAGGCACCCTCGTACCCACACACATCGGGCAACGCAACAGCAGCCGACGCAGCAGAGCCAGCCTCCTCCAGCGCAGTACGCACAATCCTCAGCAGCGTGTCGTCGCTCAGCGCAGCCTCACGCGACGCAGGCACAGGCGCCGCAGCACGCAACGGTCGCACACGCTCATTGTACGCACACGCACTCACAGGCACGGCATTCCGCACGCGGTGCAGCATCTCAGCACGCAGCGCACTCAGCGTCTTGTCAGCAGCAGCATCATCGCCGTCCGTCCCGTGCCGTGCCACGGCGGATATCACAATCCCGCTGTGGTCAGGCAGCGCCAGCTGCAGGCTCCGCACCATCGGGCACACACCCTCCGCAAACGACGTCACCGCAATCACGGGCAGACCCATCAGACCAGCGTACACGTCGGGCAGCGCACGGTCCGCATCACTGACAGGCTCCAGACCACGCTCGAGGTAGATTGGCGTAGAGAACTTTCGGCCGAGAAACTCTCGGAGGTAGTCACACGCCTCATCAGAGCTGAACCCAGCGTTGATGTTGAAATACAATGGAACCTCCGCATCGATGCGCTTGACAACAGCTTGATTGTGTGTCATATTGTCCAGAAACTTAGCGAAAATGCATTCAGACGCCAGTACACCACCTCGAAGAGACGAGACACCACATCCATCCTCGTTATCCAGCGCGATGTCAACCTTCGGGGCCGGCACCGCGGAACCAGGTTGGCGATGGGCGGCGAGCTGCACAAGGTACGGAAGGTACTTGGGGGACGCGGCCCACGGACGGGCCATGGCAAAGGCATTGTACACAAAGGGAGTGTAAATATCTTGCGCCTGGCGCGAGCGGAAGAGAAAGCTGTTCATGGCGAACTCACGTTCGAGGCGCTTTTCAAAGAAGCGCCACATGTTGGTGCAGTACACAAAGGGTGCGTGCGTTGCGTAGCGGCGCCACCGCCGTGGCACCAGGCTGTCCGGCAGCGGCTCCGGTTCAAAGCCGGCGTAGACCTCCATGTATGTGTCAAGCGGAGGCACGACTGGCGCCACTCGATGGGTCGTGTCAGAAGACAAGATCGCCCCAACACCGGCGGCCTCTTCCGCTGGGGCAACTGGCGCATACCGCTTCAACGTGCTCCACATGTGGAGGAGGGCTGGGGGCAAGTAGTCTTCGTGAAACGCGTCTAGCAAGGCAATGTTCACGAGGTGTGTGTTGCGCACCCCCTCCCCCCACGTCCCACCCGGCTTCTTCGCGCGTATGCCCTTCCGCAACAGGCCCTTCTCGGTCCGCACAATGGTGCCGCCATACTCGTTCAGCATGTCGGTGATGTGCACGGGACGGTTGACAAAGTAGTCGTCATTGTAGTAGACGTGAATAGCGGTTGTGTTCTTGATGCGCCACAGATGGGGCTCGATGGCGTTGGTGTCCACTGTCAGTCGCATTCCATACGGCATGACGGCGTCCTGGTGTACAGTGGTCAAGCGCAGATGCGTGCCGCGCGCTCGCAGTGCCGTGACGGTTTTGTCGCCACACACGCTGGCGAGGAAGTTCTTGGCATTGTCCATCCAGGTCGGGTGGTGGCCGGGGGAAACCATGGTGATGCGGCCCCGGTGCCAGGAAATGTGCTGCTCCACACTCCGGAGCGAGTGCTTCAGCTCGTCGGTCTCCCTGTCCCTGGTGTCTGGCCTGGCGCTGTCTCGCAGCACATCCAAGAGGGCGCCGCTTGTATTCCCACGAAGGCTTTGAAAGAACTTGGGGCGACAGTCCATGGGGCCCTGTGCAAAGATCGCCTCCGTGAGTTGCCGTTTCTTTTCCGCGTCTGAAGTTTCTCCATCCCTTTCCACCACGGCACTCCCGCCTACTCTGTCGCCCAGCGCGGCCACCTTATCGAAAAAGGTCTTCTCCGCGTCCTTGATCTGCTTTGTGCACGACAGCGTAAACGCCTTGCGGTAGTAGTGGTTCACCTCACTCCCATTCACAAAGCTGTAGATGATGGAGAAGTCACCAAACTTTTCCAGGAGCTCCTCGGGGGTGAAGGTGCGGCGGTGCACAGTCAGACCTGGCACGACATGGGGCTCCTCTGGCTCGTACACGCCCGCCTCCGTTTGGTAGAAGATGTTGGCAAACTGGGGCTCTGGGATGGCGGTACGGGTGTCGTTCGGGTCGAAGGGGTTCTTGTAGGGCTTTCCACGTGCCGGTGCCGGGCTATTCTTAGCCTTGTTGTCCGATATCAGGCCCGCCGAATAATCGGGAAGGAGGTTATCCCGCTGGTCAACACCGGTAAGCTCTTCACCGGGTTTCACGGCGATGGGCTGGGCCGCCTGATCCAGACTGAAAAGGAACACTAGGAAGGCGAGGCTCATGAGAACGACAGTGACGATGATTAATATACGCCGCGTGCGACGCTGCTGGCGAGCCCGGCGTGTTGGTGGAAGCGTGGTACCGCGCACAGGCACCTGAACAGAAGGAACATCCTCTTCGCTTCGTCGCTTGGGCCGCGGGACGGCAAACATGTCTGTTATTAATGTTGGGGGGACACCAAGGCGCCTCGCAGTGTCTGCACTATTGTGGAAGCAATGCAGCTGGGCGACGACTGCTGTCACGGTTAGTCTACCCGTGCGTGTGTGTCCAGTAAAGAATACCTGCTAGAGGGTTAGCCAAGGCTGGTGGGGCAGCGAAAACGCTTTGTCGGAAGGCGTGCGTGTGTGTGTTTGCGTATGTGTGTACGCTGTCCTCCTAACATGACAGGGCAAAGCAAGCACCAATAGGAAGCAATAATGCGAAATGATGGGACTCCCACTTTTATTCTCCTTCCCGTGCACGGCGTACGAATGTTGACGTTTCCTGTGCTCCCAGTGAAGGCACTTCGGGCGTAAATCGGGAAGAAAAACAAGATAGCGAATTCGCGACTAAGCGAACAGAAACGAGAGAGACAAACAGGTGAAACCCGTACTACTCAAGAGGAAGAGAAAAAAAATATTGGTGGTGTGAAAAAGAACACTGATACTGAAGAGCCTTGTAAAAGAAACAATGAAGAAGGAACAGTTCCTCACGAAACTGTGTGTAAGTGTGCTGTCGTGCAATGAGCAGCACAGGAAAAAAACTCGTCAACGTGTGAGATGCTGCCGCAAACCACAGTCACCAGGATAAGAGAGAGAAAAAAAAAAAGCGAGAATAATGACAGAAAGAGGCGAGAGTGCCCCCTAAAAAAAAAAAAGTTGCCACAGTTGTTTTCAAGGGAAAACTTACGAGGTACAACAGCACGACAGCGTAAAGGGGAAAAGGGGGAAGTGGTGCGAGGATTGAGAGACGCCATGTGTAGCACAAGCAAAACGTCAGCAGTGGTGGGTCGCCGTCGAGCTTGAATGGCGGTTCACTTTTACTTTCCAAGGTTATCCATCGATACGCGTGAACGAACCGATCTCCACGAAGAGGGTGGGGCGGTGTGAGAGGAACGATACAGCACTTCACCACCACCGCTACCTCTCCCTGCTCTCGAGGAGCAACCTTCTCATAAAAAAAGGTCACACACGTCAGCACTGGCAGATGCAACGCATCTTTCCGGGCTGAATGGACTCATCCCAGATTTCATTCTTGCGTGTTGTGAGCTTGTCCTCACTTGCTAGGGACGTCGGAGTTTTGTGTGTTGTCGAGATTTTTGTGGTTGGTGCTGTTGCTCTTGTTATGCTGGAGTGCAGAACAAGAAAGGGAAGGCGGAAGAGGGCGGAGCTGTACACTTGCGCACGGTGCGCCAGAAGAGAAAGAGGTGAAAAGGAAATGGCAAGGGCTAAAACATAAACGCAGCGATCAAAGACACATAAATGGAGGAGAGAAACATAATGAGAGAGAAGAGAGAGGGGGTGAGATATTTAAAATATAAGAAAACACCGGAATACGAGTAATGTGGGTAGAAGAGGGGAAAAGAAACACACAGACACAGCGGGAGGTGGAAGAGGTGGGCGGGGGACGGGAAAAGAAATAGCTGGCGCGTGGCAGGCACTCTGGAGTGTGGAGGGACGAAGGGTTCGCTTACCAAGGAGGCACATCAGAACATATTATTATTATTTTAGAAAACAAAACATACAGAGTCCCGCTTGAGTAGAAGGCAGCCCGCCACGAGATTCATGAAATCAGCTTCCATACTTTCTGAGGCGCATCGTCGTCCACCTCCTCACACGGACCACACAGTGCCCCCACACTTCGTCCCCTTACCCATCGTGCATCGCAGGCGCCTTCTGTTGCGTGCGCCGTCTGCGCGCGCTCACATCATTCCTAGTACGGAGCAGATGGGTGCCTCCAGTGGGGGAAACTCATTTCCCACGCGAGAGCCACGATGAAGGCTCGGATAAACGAGGTGCTATCAAGAAGGCACCAGTGTCTCAACAGCGACGATTGAAGAAGAACAAAGAAAATGAAATTAAAAAATGAAAGAGGGAAAAATGATGATACAATGGAGACCAAGTGAAGACGATGGAACCTAAATGAAAGCAAGGTGAAATTCGAACAACACGTGAGGCTGTTTTCGCGAGAAAGTTCCCCTTTGCTGGCACATGAACATCACACTTTTTTTTCTTTGCTGTTGTTCCTTCGTCTCACGAGGGGAACATTATTTTCCCCAGACCATCTGGGCAATCACAGGAAATACGATACAGTCATTAGATATTTCCATTGGGAAGATTGAAACGTGAAGAGCCTTAGCAAGTGTTTAAAGGGAATGAGAAGACAAGAAGGAAAAGAAAGAGGGGAAAAAAAGATAGGGAGATGGGGGGAAGTAGAGGAGGAAAGGAGGAAGGGAGAAAGGTGTACTACCATTGGACAGTTCATATATATGTCAATGTCAACAAAGGAATCACAAGTTAAAGAAATGCAGCACATCAAAGACCACCACCATTTGGAACGGAAAGCCCCCGCAACAAGCAAAGTCGCGCCGCTGAGGGTTCAGCAGGCCCAACGCATGTGAAATCGTGGGAAACGTGTCTTCGAGAGAGAGAGAGAGAAAGAGACGGAGCCTTTCCACAGCCACGAAATGCTGGAAGCGAAGCTGTCGTGAAGCACGCTTGCTGAAAAGGCAAAGAATCGGAAGAGGAAGAAAAACAAAACCGTCAATAAGGGAACGGCCCCCGTTCCGACGCTCTCCGCAGTTTTCCAGACAAAAGCTGCGCTAGCGTAACACAAACGGAACCACGCGGTGATGGTAGAGGAACACGACACTCTCCTTGTCTTTACCCCTCCCCATTTCATGTCTTCTCTTGGAGCTGTCGGCCACAGGGTGCGTGAAGCTTTATTATTTTTTTAAGCACCTCATCAAGAGAGAACACCAAACATTGTTAACTTCTATACAGTCACTGGTACGGTAGGCGTGGAGAGAGCCAGGAGGAGAGGGTGCCCGTCAGAAGTGAGAACAGGAACATATAGCTTCGTGAAAAACAAAACCAAAAGAAGGGAGAAAAGAGGGGAGGAGGTTAGAGAAGGTAAGGGTTTTACATGAGGAATGAAAACAGTGGAGCACATGGTGGGGACAGAGATATCTTTCAGAAAAATATATAAATAAGGTAAAAAGGAAAGGAAGCGTACACCGTGCCCGTGCAAAGAAAAAAAAAAGTGAAGATAAGAGGGGCACACGGGCAAAGATCGAAGAGAGACAACGAGAATGGTGCGACCCGATACAGACACATAAATTGCCAAACGCAATGGATCCCATCAACATCAATGAATAATTCGACAGACTGCTCTGAAAGATTGAGGGAAGGAGGTGAGAAGAAAGCTAAAAAAAAGGGGGAGAAGGAGCGAGAAAACCATTTATATTTGGCTCACGGAACACTATCGAGTCGAGTCAAAAAGGGGGGAAAGAGATGTCACGCAGAAGAGAAAGAAAAACAAGGTTGTACTGGGATACGAAGTTGGAGAGAATAAAAACATCGGTGGGACGACGCAAAGGTGAAGAGTAAGAGAATGAACGCTTTGATCGTGCTATGGTTTGCTGTTGTCTGTGTGTGTGTGTGTGTGTGTGTGTGTCTGAGTATGTGTGTGTGCGTTTCTCTCCCTTTTTTCCCCTCCTTCATTGATGGTGAAGGAGAACGAAGAACTGTTTTTTGGGAGAAGAAAACGGATTGACGTCGCATCGCTTGGTTTCAGCTCCGCATGGTCAGCAAGTCCGCTAAGAATGTTGAAGTCGACAACGGTAGAGAGACTACCTTTTCCTGTCAACAACGAAAGAAAAGATAAGTAGCAGCGAGCAAACAAAAAGACTCGCTTCACAGCCCCTCACTGGTGAGTTTCTGCTGCAGATGCGTCTTCATCTGATCCAAGTACAAGAGCGACGGCGGGCGGGCGTCGTGCAGGAACGGGTGGCCAAGCACCTGTCCAGCTGTAATGCGGCTCGAGGGCTCGTACCGCAGGCACTGTCGCAGCAAGTCCACGCCATCGTCCCCGACGGCGGCACGGAAACCAGAGATGCTCATGTACTCATCGAAGAGGGGACTTGGGAACCAGAGCTCCGCTGGCAACCGGAGTGAATTCGCGCTGGTGCGTGCGCTCGCGGCGTTGTCGCGCAGTGTAGCCTCCGTCTCCTTCTCTAGGCAAAACTCTGTGAAGCTGAATCCGCGGGACTCGGCCGGCTTCTGCACTGGCTGCCCATTGGCGCGGCTGCGGCTTGCCTGAGCCGCCAGTTGCTGCTTCCGCAGGCGCTCGTCCTGACGCTGGGTCGTGAGGAACGCTGCGACGCGGTCTAGGCGGTCCGAGGTGCCCGGATAGGTGCGCATCGACGGCCACGTCTCTGCGGTGGGTGAGCCCAGCAGACGGAACATGCGAAGGAGCTGGTCGTCCTCGTTGCGGCCACCAAACAACACGCGGCCCGTGACCATTTCGAAAAAGATGGCCCCCATCGACCAGACATCGACGGGGAACGTGTACAGGGCAGAGCCCATGAGGACATCAGGGGAGCGGTACCACAGCGTCACCACCTCGTGCGAGTACTTCTTGACGGGAATGTTCTCCACGCGCGCGAGGCCGAAGTCGCCCAGCTTGGCGAGGAGCTGCGGCATCCCGTCCCGGCCACCGTCACCCCGCATGTCGAAAGGCTGCTGCGCGCTGCCCGCGAGCCGTGACGGGCTCGCCTCCCTTGCCGCGTCCAGCTCACTCGCACCCCAGGCGCCATCAATGTTAAGATAATCGGGTTTGCGAAGGTTGAAGAAGATATTCTGCGGCTTCAGGTCACGATGCACGATGCTGCGGCTATGGAGGTAGTACAGGCCTTGGAACATCTGCTTGAGTGCAGGACGCACCTCTGTTTTCGCATCCATGCGTCCGTTGGGACAGTGCTTCTCCAAGTACTGCTTCATGTCGCAGTCGCACAGCTCAAAGACGAGGGTGATCTTTGGGGAGTCGAAGAGGACCTCATAAAGGTTGACGATATTGTCATGTTGCAACTCCTTCAAGAGGTCGATTTCACGAATAGCAGTGCCAGGAACGCCCTCGTCATCCGCGGTGATCACCATTCGCTTAAAGGCGATGATGCGGCCCGTGGAACGCTCGGTTGCCTGATACACGCATCCATAGGTTCCCTCACCTAACTTTACTATTTGCGAAAATCGCCCAGCGGTGGACATGGCGCTTCTTTATAAAGCTTCTACACAAGCGGGTTTGCCTGTTGGTGATTGTTTTTTAAAAGAATTAAGGGTAACTCTGTTGTCTTTCACAGAGTGCCGTGAATCGCGTGGGCTCGATTTCAATGCGGCTGAAGTGTCACGCTCGCACTTCTTTCGGGATGGCTGCAACGTGAACTCTTCAGTGCTTTGTGCGAAGCACACTAAGAGGAAAAAGATGATTGGGTGGACAAGCGAAAAAAAAAAAAAAAAAGATTCTTCTCTCTGGGGAAATCGTCCTTCTTTTGCAAATACTGTCGTCAAATTCACTCAATAAACTTGCAAATGCTGTTGCCTTTACCGATTCGTCTCCCGGCAGGTAAGTGAAAGAACGGAAAGGTAATCTTCAAAAAAAAAACAAGAATGGGAAAAGAATGTTCGACTGTTTTGCTGATATAACAAAACGCTCTGCGAAAACACCTTTTTTTCCCGTGTTGTCGTACTTTGATTTCGATGGAAGAGAAAAAAAAAACGCGTGGCGCCGCTGCTGGTGTGGCTGACGTGTCCAGTGAAGCGATACGCAAGAGTGTGAGGAGGAGCAGTAAAGATGCGAAAGCCAGAAAAGGAGCTAAGATTAAGTGGGTGTGCTTTCCCTTTTTTTTTCTGTCTAGAGCGAAAATGAGTAGCAGTGGTACGCCAACACCAAAGAAAGACAGATTTAAAAAAGGGAAAGGGAGGACTCCACACGAAAATACAACGAAAGAGCAACGCACAGCACGAAGATGAAGGAGGATACAGCACGCACGGCAAAGGGGGGGGAGGTTTGGGTATGAGGAAGTGGGTTGACAAACCGACAGAATGGACGGAAGAGGAAGAGGAAGAGGGATACTCGCAAACCGCGCACGATTCTTTGGTAACAGGATTAAAAATGTGTGAAGACGAACAAGGAACACAGAAGAGGGGTAAAAACAAAAAAAAAATAAGGAAGGTAAGATCGGAGGAGCAAGAAGGATAGCACAATAGCGTAGGAAAAGGACAAGGAAAAGAAAAAGAAAAAGAGAGTAACAGGGAGTAAAAAAGGGGGAAAAGGGATATCACGGCCCTACAACTGGAAAACAAAACAAAAAGAGGGGAACTAGTTATCTACAATACCTGTGCAACAGAGGCCACCAGAGGGTGCAAAAGAGAGATGAGAAGAGGCGTGCGTGAGTACATGGGACATGGAGGAGCGGAGGATTCCATCCGGGTAAAGCAAGAAAGGGAAAACCCATCGCGGCATAGCGTCATCGCCAGTTTGTCGATACACTTTTCACGCCAACGTTACGCCTTTTTTGTTTACTTTTTTCATGTCACTGCCTTGGTTTCCCCATGTGCTGCCGTCGGCGCTCTCCACTTTGGGATTCCTCTCCACACTGTATTGTGTTTTCTCCCTCTGTCATGCTGCCGTGTAGCTCTCAACGCACACATACGCACATCACAGAGATGTGCTGCCACACACACACACACACCTCCTTTCAGGGCGCCACAAGCTCAGTTGCGCATCGTTGTTGTCTACGTCTTTGCGTTTTGTGCAGATTTGATTGGATAGCCAGATGGCCCTGTGGTGTATTTCCCGCAGCGAGAAAAAGTGCAACTCTATGTATAAAATGGTAAGTGTCAAACATGTCAGCGGTAAACATTTAGCAACCAGCGGCCCGAGAGGGGAATATGAGACGAAAATCAACCCAGAGAAAGAGCGAGTCGACGGCAAAAAAAAAAATGTCGAAAAGACGCCAGCCGACAAAGAGAGGAATCGAAAAGAGAATCATGTCCGACGCTGAGCGTCATTCTCGTCTCCATTTTCTTCTCTCTTTCTTCCTTTCTTTTTCTTTTTTTTTCTTTGCATCTCTCCATCTCGCTAAGTTACAGCACACCACCACGCGACTCATGCGCTCGCAGCTTCGCATTCAGCTGGCCAATGGTGGCGTCCTTGCGTCCAATCAGCGTGTGCGCGTCCTGCACCTTCTTCCCCGTCTCGGCAAGCTCCTCCTGTGTACGCTTGAGCTCCTCCTCGTGTGCGCCGAGTCGCGAGGTCAGCAGCCGCACCGTGCCCTGGAGTTCCTGGTTCAGCTGCTCACGGTACTTCGCGTCCTCCTGCAACCGAGCGCGGGCGGCCTCTGATGCCTCCAGGGCTGTCTCCAAGTCTCCGTACCGTCCGTCAGCGCTACGATGCGCCTGGGCGAGCTCACGTTGGTACTGCGCGCTCAGACCCTGCGCTTTGGCAAGGTCGGCGCGTAGGCCGTTAAGGAGCTCGTCCATGCGGCGCATCTCCTCCTCGTGGGCCTCCTTGGCGTCCTCAAGCTCTTCTGCCAGAGCCCCTTCGCGCTGTGCCGCCTCGCGATGCAGTTGGTTGATCTCCTCCCGCAGATCCTGCTGAGCGACCTCTTTAGTTTGCAATGCGTCCTTGGCGCGGGCCAACTCACCCCGCACCTGCTCCGTCGACATGCGCGCGGCCGCCAGCTCCGCCTTGTGGCGCTGCGCCAGCTCCGCGAGCTTGCCCTCGTGTGCCCTGCTCTGCCGCTGCGCGTCCTGTGCGGCCTCCTGCGCCCGTCGTTCCTGCATTCGTGCTGCATTCTCCGCTTCCTCCGCCCGTAACTGGCTCTCCTGCAGCTCCTTGGTGAGCTCGCGAAGCTGCCCCTCCAGTCCAGCGCACCGGTTCTTTTCGTTTCCGAGCGCTTGCCGCAAGTCCTCCATAGCGGTGCGCGCGTCGCTGAGCTGGCGACTCGTCTCCTCGAGCGCCACACGCTCCTGCTCCACCTGGCGCCCCACGGACTGCAGACGGGCTTCGGCATCCTTGAGGTCGCGCTCCTGGCGCACGCGGGCTGCCTCCAGCGCGGTGTTGGCAGCCTTGAGCGCTTCACACTGTTCTGCCAAGACACGCTCCTGCTCCGCGTGGGTGTCCGCCTGCTTGTCCATTTCCGCCTCCAGCTGTGCCGCCGTCTCCTGCAGGGCCGACCGTGCCTCCTGCAACGCATGCCCCTTGGCCGCCAGATCCTCCTTCAGTTTCTGCAGCTCCTGTGTCTGTTGCCGCTGCTGTTGCTGCGCGTAGGCTAGCTCATTGGCGAGACCCCGCGCTTTGGCCTTGGCTTCGTCGAGTGCGGCTTGGTGTGCCGACTCTGCGGCCCGCTCCCGGGTACGGGCCTCCACCTGGCCCTCCTCTAGCTCGCGGTTTAGGTCCTGGACCGCCTTGTCCAAGTTGTCCGCGCGGATCCGCAATACCTCCACCTCGGCCTGCGCGTCCTTGCGTGCGGCCCGCTCCGTGGCCAGCTCCTTGGCAGCGCTGTCGGCAGCGTTCTGCGCCTGGGCAAGCCGTGCGCGATGCTGGGCTTGCATCTCCTCGCGCTGGCGATACGCCTCTGCAATCGCCGCCTCCTTATCTTTCCGGGCCTCCTCCAGTGCCTGCCGCAGGGCGTCCGTTGCCTTCTCCTCACTGCGGGCAGCCTTTTCAATGGCGCGCTGGTGCTCCTCTTGCTCCCGCTCCCGCTGCGCCTTCACGGCGGCGAGCTCCTTTTCCAAGCCGTCGACATTCTTCCGGTACGTCTGCCGTAACCCTTCGAGGCTGTGCTTGTGCTCCTCCTCCAGCTTGGCGAGCTTCTCCTGAGTGCGCTGCAGCTGGTCCGTGAGCTCCTGTGTCTTTGTCTGTGCGGCCGTGTCGGCCCTCGCCTGCTCCTCCTGGCGGGTGTCAAGCGCGTCCTGCAGGGCGTCCTTCTCCGCCGTAAGACGCTCCTGTGTGTCCTTAAGCCGACGTGCCGCCTCCAGCCGCTCTTTATCGAGCTGCCCCTTCAGCTCCTCCACCTGCTCTGCGAGGTCGTCACGGGTGTTGAGGCTTTGATCATGCTCAGCGGCCAGGCGGTCGTAGTCCTCCTTGACCTTGTCGAGGGCCGCTCGCAGCGAAGTGATCTCTTTCCCTTGTTCCGCAATGAGCGACTCGGTCTGCTCGCGGTAGTCGGCCATGATGTAGCTCTTTTCCTCGCGCTCGCGCTCCAGCAAGGCAAGCAGTTCCTTCTTTCTGCGAGCGGCATCCTCGGCGGTTTTGGCCTTGTCCGCCATTGCACTCTCCGACACCATCTTCAGCACGCGAATCTGCTCCCGCAGCTGCTTGGTTTGTGCCTCGTGCTCATTGCGGGCCTCCTCCAGGTCTTCGGCTCGGCGGTCGCGCAGTGCCTGGGTGGCGGCCCGCTCCCGATCCAAGGCAGCCTCCAGGGTGTCAATCGCGATCCCACGCCGCGCGCATTCCTCGCGCAGCTCCGCCAACTCACGCTCTGCGGTGATGAGCTGTCCACGGAGCTCCGCCTGGCGGCCGCCCGGGCTGTAGCTCCCTGCCTCACTCGCCGCCCCCGTCGCGTGTGCTCCGTGGTAGGCCACAAGGGCATCACTACCGTAGTGCGGGGCGGTCGCACTGGCGGACACGTTCATTCCCGCTACATACCCAGTTGGCCCGGCTGGTGCAGAGGGAGTGCGCTTGAATGGGCGTGGCGGTGTGGCACCCGTGGATGGCCTCTCCGGCCGCTGCTGTTGGGCCTGTAATTGCGGCTGGTAGGCGGCGATGTAGGGCGCCAGAACGGCGGCTGCGTCGTCGGGTGGGGTGTTGGTGTACCGGTACGGCGACCGCGACACACCAACAGGCGACCTCCCCCTCGTGCTGTCAACCTCCTTCCGCACAGGTGTTGCGCCACCTTCCGCAGTGGTGTCAGACTTGGACACAGAATTTCTGGTATCCTGCAGGCTGCCAGGTTTAGGAATCCCCCCAGTCTCCGTCGTGCGTGCCAGGCTGTGCTCCTTGCTGTCGTTCAAGGCACTGTCCTTCTGCTGTCTGGGTGAGTTGCGTGCGGCGCTGCTTGTGCCTTCACGAGACGCCGCAGCAGCAGCGGACGCGGTACTGCCCACGTTCTGCCCCTCCCCCTGCCCAGCCGCCGTGCTTAACCCTGTGTCTCGGCGGGTGTGAGAGAGCGGAGACGGTGGGGCCGATCCGCCGCTTCGATCGTGGCGTGACCCGCGGCGATCCGCAGAGGCCACGGGGGTGCCTTCCCCAGTGTGCGCACCAGTAGACGGTGGTGACGGCGGTGGGGGTGCGAGGGCACCGCCACCACTCGTCGTGGGCGTGCTATCCTCCCGGCCCTTCGCGCTGTTGGGGGTAGCGGACATCCCGTCTTTCTGCATAGAGCAAGGCAGGTGCTTGTGTTTTCTTCTCTGGATACGCAAGAGGTAAACTAGGACTGCTGCGGGACGCAACCAATACGCTATTACAGGAATACCGACAATACCCTTTCTTCAACTCAACGCTCCCTCCGGTCCTCGAGAATCGTCGGAAACGTCCCGTGAAAAAGTAGGTTTCCTTGGGCTGCTTTTCGAGAGAAAGAAAGAGAGAACAAGGCTCTATTCTACAGACGCGATAAGTCAATTTGAAGTTTATAGGCAAGCTTCTTGGTCTAGCCTCGATTCCCCCACCGCAAACAAACGTCAGTGAGGTGAAGGATGAGGAAAAGAAACAACTGTGTACAGCTGAAAGGTCGTTGAACACGGCACTCGAACCACACGCAGTCAAGGGACAAGGGAGAAAGGTTTGGTAATGTGAAAGAAACTTTAGGACGGTGGAGCGGCAACCCCAACAGCTTTCAGGCACCAGAGAACCTCCAGTAACCAGTGATGCAAGGTACATCAACAGTCGTCTCCCTCTTTCTCTCTCTCGCTTTCTCGGGAACAGGAGAGAAACGCAGCACATTGTGGTGAACGACAGCTCAACCAAGAGGGCTGACGTTGCCCACCCTGAGCTGGAAGGTTTCATGTCATCCCTAACAAGGAGGCTCGCGCATTCCATTCTCATCCTGCCCTGCAATGACGCACGCGGAGAGTGCTTCAGCGTTGAATCGGCAAACCAGGAGCCTTCCATCACCGTGGAGATGGCATTGGACGACTCAAGTGCTCTTGGTTAACATGGGGTTCACAGATATAAGTGTGATATCATTCTTAGAAAGAAAAGAAACGGGAATGTTTTGAGCAAAGCGAAAGAGTGTTGTGCGGGGAAACGTAAGGGCAACAGGGCAAAGGTGCCAGATAGAAAGAGAGAGAATACAGGTACAGCTTTCGCAGAACCAAACCAACAGCACGGAAATGGATTAAAAATGAAAAGCGGACTCATCCTTCTCGACTCACTTTTCTCGCATTTAGTAAAGCAGAGGAGTAAGCTACCGTGGCTGCGCTTTACCACGCGTCGCACTGTTTCGCAGCCTTGTGGGTTCGCGGAGTTCTAGACTCCCGAAGACAAGAAGGAATAAGAAGTGAAGATGCTTTTTGAGGGGAAAAAAAAGTGAAAATGCTTTTCGGGAAACAACGGCTGCGCGGAACATTATCGAGGTACAGTTATAGCAAAGAAAGAAAATGAGAACGATCATCGTAGAATCAGTACTCGATGGCTAATCTGAAGAAGAGGCTGGATAAGTCGTCTCTTGCTTGATAAACGAGTCTTTATATCACCTAGAACACCGCACAATACGGAATTCCAACTCAGTGGAGATGGGTCACAAAAGAAAGTGGGTGGAAAGATAGGCTCATGTGTCTCTGTCTCTTGGAAGAACCACATACCTTCTACGAAATAGAGACGAGTGGAGGGGGGACACGGAGGTTCAGTGAAACATTGGACAACGCAATCCTCATTCATGCGCGTGCAACCTACTCCTGTGAAACTCATGGCGTGGAAGAAAAACAACAGGAAAGTCACTTCGGGTAAAGCAAATGATGTGAAGGACAAAATGTGATTAAACACGAGAAACGTATGAACTTAATATGGAGGGGAGAACTGTTCGAAGGTTCAACGGGAAAGATTTCAAAGAAAATCAATGCGATTGCTCGATGGAATATCGGAAACAAAAGGAACTTTGAAAAGTCTACAAGGAGTAGATAGGTCCGCGCGTTTTGCACGGAACGCAATGAAAAAGATGGAACACACTTCTCAGAGAAGAAAATAATGCAAAGGTGAACGTGACCGGGATAGGAATAAAGAGACAGGAAGAGAGGTGGTTATAAGACGATCCGATGACGGACCGGTGAATCTTCCCTTTAGGGGGGAACTTAAAAGCAAGGAGAGTAAACAAAAATAAAGAAAGAAAACGTAAGGCACTTTACAGCGTCGCTGCTTTTCTTTCTCTTTTGCCCTGTTAGTACTACTATGTTTGAATGTGAGTACAGAAAAGGGGTTTGGATTCAAAGAAAAAGGCAACACGAGTGTTTTGTGAGTATGTGTATGAAAACTTAGAGAAGAGGAGAAAATAAATAAACGGAAAAGAGGAGGGGGGCCTTCTGGTGCGTTATGCAGCGGAGGTGTACCCAACAAGAATCCGTAAAAGGGGTGCAAAGGGCGATCATAGGTACATCTTTGGTAACCAAAGGTGAAAGTCCGTTTTCAAAAAGAAAGTTTATAATGAAAAAACAATACGGTATGAAAAAGAGATGAGATGAAGAAAGTGGATTTGGAACGGGCGTGTCGACTTGGCAGTTCCTTTGGTTCCCTGTAAAGGAAAATCAGATCCACGAAGACCAAGTACCGGCAGACGTGCGACCAAGAAAACAAGGATATCGGAACAGTTGTGCGTTCAGGTGGTATAAAAAACACTACAAGAGCCCACCATTCGAGTCCCTTCCTTTGTACTCACTGAGTGAAGAAATGGCGTCGTAAAGGCGACTCGCAGTGGCGCGCTCGTTTCCCTCTGGCCGAACGCAACGCATCGCAATCTCAGCCAGTTTGCGAATGGTGTCGTCAGTCGCAGGCGCCGAGGAAACGGCGGCACTGGTGCTAGGTTCAGTCGTCGTCTCAGCCACTTCCTTGGCCTCCTTGGCTGATTTCGCCAGCACAAAGACGCCGCGACCCACCTCACGGGCGAACGCACTCCCTCCCTTGGCAATGAGACGAGCCATCCAAGCCGAGACGCTCTCCTCCTCCGTGCTGTCGGAGTTCTCTGGCTGCGGAGAGGGGTTGCTTTCCTCGACGCACTCCCATGTTAGGCTTTGCCGAGCCATCGTGAGCACCACCAGGCCAAAGCTAAAGAGGTCCCACGTTGGTGTGTCGGCTACAAAGTGCACATGCTTTGCGGCGCTCTTGGACTTGCCCGTGGGCATTCCACCCACAGGAGGCTGCACTACTACACCAGGCAGGGCGGTCCCGTAACGCGGCGGGGCGTACGCCGAACCCGCTGTGCGGTAACGCCCCTCTGTTCCCGCTAGCACGTAGCCCTTCAGCTTCACACTGACCCGCTGCTCCTGTCGGGTCTGCGCCGACCCTTGTTGCTCAGCCACCTCCGGACCAGGCGTCACTGGCACGATATAACTAGTGGAGGCGACGAGGACATTCTCTGGGCGGAGATCACCATGGACGCGGCCGTTCGCATGCAGAAACTCCAAGCCACGCAGAATGGACAGGCTCACAGGAAGCACAAAAGAAAGAGGAAGTGGGCGTCCAAAGCGTTCCATGTGATCCAGGAGGGTGTCATCTCGGTGGAATTGAGCGACGAGGATCATGGCGTCGGTGTTGGGTTGACAGATCAAGTGCCCATAGTAGGGGTGCAGGAAGGGGCAAGCGGCCGCAATGGCGTCGGCGACACGCATTGCGGGAATACCCCCGTCGTCTTCGCAGTTGCCCTCTCCGTACTGGGGTAAGCCGAGGAGTGCGTTGTTCAGGCGACCAGCTACAGCGGCAGTGGTGGCAGCGGTGGCAGCGGTGGCCGCCTCAGGGTCGCTGGCGAGGCTGTGGCTGGTGCTGCTGTTGACGCTGGTGCTGCAGCTTCGTGCGCTGGGTGAGCCCTGTGTCAACTCGCTCAGCAAGCGAATCTCCACAGAGGCGATGGCACCGGTGTTGGGGCTCAGAGCTACGAGGCCGCGATGCGGGAGCTTCTTCTTCTCGTTCCGCGGAGCCTGGTCATGTTGGGTGAGCTGATCGTTAACGTTCAATTCCCAGATAACGCCGCGGCTGTCCTCAACGACCTTGGGCAGCGTCCGCAGCAGGGAGCCAAAGAGGCTGCGTGAGTCTGTCGTCTTTGTGATGACACCGTCCACGACCAGGGCCCTTTGACAGATGCTTCCCTGCCGACTTGAGCGTTGGCGCCTCTTTTTCTTTCCAACAATGACCTCAAGAGGAGGTGGGGCAAGTACGTGCAAGGGCTTACCCGATACAGGGGTGTCTTGCAGATCTTTGGAGCGCTTGATGAAGCCGGACACCGTGACAGAGTGGACGTACGGGCGCACAATGTTCTTCTCCACATTTCGCGCGCAAATCGCAATCATACGGTCCAGCTGACGGGTACTCGCAGAGGCTGAGTCGCGGTGGGAGACCGGAACACCCTTCCAGGTGACAGCTGACGGCCTGCGATTCCGGCGAGCGCGCGCGGAGCCCCCCGTGCTCAGAAGCTCGCTCTCACCACCCGTCTGCTTGGCCTCGGGTAACAAAGCAACCTCTAGGTCAGCAATGCTGCCAATGGTTTTCAGAATGCGCAAGGCGGTGCTGTAGTCCCCGCGCAGCATGGGCATGAACGCAGCCGTGTACGCGTCGCGGTACTGGCACCACGCCGTTGAGGTCGCAGAGCCCCGCAGTGCTTCGTACAACACCACGTGACTGCCGCCTCCTGAGTCTGCGTTGCTGACAGAGCCACGGCTGGCAGTCACGCACAGCGTGACCACCGCACGCCGCTCCACCTGAATAGCTTCTACAGGGATGCAGCGAACCTCCTTCCACACCATGAGCGCCGTCTCCTCGGTGAGCGAGATAGGGATGTGGAGCTGTAGCGGAATGAAGCCAAACTTGGTGTACACGTCACGCCCCTGCAGGAACATATAGTTCTGGCGTTGGAGAGGAGAGTAGTACCGGGCGAGGCGGCACGAGCTAGAATCAACCATGATTTGTGTGACTGGTACCAAGCGGCTTTCACGTTCAAAGCAACGTTGGAGGGTTAGGGCGAAACGCACAGCAGCAACGGCGTCGGCTGCCGCCGCCTTTGTCTCCATCTCGTGGCGGGCCCCCGAATTCGTGAAGGTGCCAGGGGCCAATGCGAGAGCTGAGCGCACCGCGAGCGTATGGGCATTGAACATAACCACCGTCAACTCAGGGGTCATGCTAGAAATGACGCCGCCAAAACGATCCGCAAACTTTGACGTATTATTGAAAAACTGCTCGACGCCAAAGGCCGAGGGAAAGTGGCCGTGCTTGCCTGCGTGAAAGGAAGTGCGGTGGTGACGTTTCTTGACGTTGCTCATGGACGTAGGTAAAAGGTTTTGGTCCCGCGGAGCTATGAAGACAACCGTCGTCATGAGCTCCACGTAGGAGAGTTCACCCTTCGCATAAGAGCCCCTGCGCTCGTGAGACGTAAAGCTACTGTGCTCAGAGGTCTGCGACGCCGCCGCCGCAACAGACTCTGTGCTGCTGTGAGACTCTCCCCGGCCTCCTGACCCTGAAGACTGCGAAAAAGCGTTTGCCGACTCATTAGAAGAATACACGCTCAGCGCACCCGCCCTCGGACTCCTTTCGTAAGGCAAGGAGCCTGTCATCGAGGACGTACTGACGGTGGGCGTCGCAGGTCGAGAGATGCTATCCATCTCATCTTCCGCAGCCGACCACGTGGACGTGGTAGAAATGAATCGCATTCGCTCCGACATGGCGGCCGATTGTGGTACGTACGAATCAGCAGCTCGGAGCTGCGCCATAACGTTGTTGAACGTCTCTTGCAATCCCTCCATCTCGATTAGGCGGAGCGTTTGGCCTGTCTTGACAACAGGAGCTCGGCTCTTGAGCTCGTCATTGCGGTATCCATCTCCTTCCTCGTCCATAGAATCAAGGCTGTCACCCTTTTCACGCTTTCGCAAAGGATTCAGAGTGCGCCGCCGATTCTGCCCTACGATCTCGTCCTCCCGTTTGCGGTCCTCACCGAACGTCAGACTTCGGTTGATGGACGTTGAAATGGCGTGCAGCGGCTTGGTGAGGATGTGGTCGACAAAGACGCCAAAAAGAACAACAAGGATGATCGCGGGAACAATGTAGGCGAGGCAGAATAACAGTGGGAGTGTGCGAAGATACGGCCCTGTGATGGGCCTCTGCAGCGTCTCGGTGAAGAACAACAACGCGAATCCGGGTGGCGTGACGTGGTACCACAAGGAAGCCGCCGCCAGCGCTCCACCAAGCTCAAAAAGTTGATTTTCTGAGTACGCAAGGTCCGAGTGGTTCTCTTGCAGATAATCTGGAGGTCCGTTCAAGTCCAGGCGTTTCATAGCTGCCTGGACGGACTCGTCTGTGATGTCAGACACCCGCATCCGCGTTTCACGATGTTCGCACCAGCGCCAGAGACAAGGCTCACCGGACGTGACAGGGGATTGACCCCAGTTGTTGGAGAGGACCACAGGATCAGAGCCATCGTAGTTCGTCGGTAAGAAGGTTGCGACGCGGATGTGGTCGAGTACCTCATTCAGGAAAGGAATTTGCGCAAACCGGTCATTCCTGAATTTCACTTCCACAACTCCGACGTCATCCGGAATACCACTTGCCTGCGCCTCTGCACTGCTGTATGCTGGAAAAGGATACGAAAAAAAAACGACGCTTTCCATTCCACCGGGAGCCCAGCATTCACGGATGTCCACCCACGGCGTGGGTTCCCCATTCTCCAGCGCCTCACTCATCTTGGCAACAGCGGTGGTGCCAAGTAGCGTGGACCTCCAGAAGTCTGACACATTCCGGCTCCCCTCGCCAACAGGCAGTACTACCTGGAGCGGCTCCACGAACTCGTACGTAGTACCATTCAGAAGGTAGACGTTGTCAATCATTTCGTTGCTGCTGACAACGCCGGCCAGGTAGCCTTTCTCGTATAGAGAGCTAGGTGATTCAACAGCGCACATGACCATCTTCGACTGGTATAACGAAAAGAAACCAATGGATTCGATCCCAGAATCCGTCCTGACCTGAGTGAGCAACCTGCAGGCCAAACTCATGAGGGAAGAGTCCTCTGGATTGAAGACCTTAGCGGTAAGCAAGTTGCCTGTGACGGTGCCAATATCGGTCACGTAGCCGATATAAGAATTCAGATACGCCCCAATGGACATCATCTGCGACTGGTGAGTGTCCTGCACCGTGGACCTCTCCATTGGCATAAACACCTGGAACACAAGAGGGAGGATCGCCACCGTGGGAAGCAGCGCCAGAAAAGCGGAAGCAACTACAATGATGGTGGTGAGGCTGAACGAGCAGCGGGACAGTTTCTTCGCCACACGCTTCACTTTCCCCTCACTGTACGTTTCGGTGGAGCTCACAGAGGCCACCCCTGAGGATACAGAGATGTCGGACAGAGTAGGAGCGGCCGCCACAGAGAGTGCGGGGTCGTGTGCCGTTATCTCCGTGGAAGACAGGCTGTCCACACTGCGTTGGAGAATGCCGCTGCCGATACATTCACGCCATTCGCGGCGTTCCGTCTTGCCAGGACTGACGAGCGCCCCTCTCATGGCTCCTGCCGTTTGTGGCCCGTGGGGGTAGTTTAAAACCGGTGGAGGTGGTGGCGGTGGTTGTGGGGGTGCGGGTCGCATAAAAGGCCGATCCACGCTGCTTGCCCCAAAACTCGCGGGACCTCCTGCGATGGATGGCTCTGGGAAATGAATAAAAGGAGCTGCCGATACGCTGCTCGCCCAATCGGTAACGGAATAAACACTCGGTTGCCCATCGCGTATGCTGTCATTGACGGCGTAGAGATGGGTTGAGTATCCCATGTGATCGTTCGGAAGGTGCTGCTGCTGCTGTTGCTGCTGCATCAGGAATCCATTGCCGAAGCCAGGCCTCACTTGATGGTTGTTGTGCGTCATTTTCGCCGCCCGCCTTCGCTAATTTCAGAAGTTGGGCACGCTGTGATACCCCGAGAGGGTGCAGTGAGAAAGAACGTCACCCGCCTTTTCCAACCGGTAAAGCAGGTACCCTGTCAGGAAGGTGTCTTGTTGTCGTGCTTCTCAGTTGCAGGTGAGTCAAGCTATCACGGCGGTGACCAGGATTCTCCTCCTCGACAACGATACAAAGCTATGGGGAAGCTAGGACGTGCTGTGTGTGTGTGTACGTTTTTCGCTGTTAAGCCCGCGCTCTTTCCTTCGCTTCCTCTACGTGAGGGAGAAGTGGACGCGTCTTCAGAAATCAATTTTTCTTGCTGAAGCAGGAGGATGTGTTTATATTGTTCACTGAGGCCAGAGGAAAAAAAAAGGAAAAAGACGACTGAGAATTGCAATCTTTAAATTTTAAAAAATGCTCTCACGTCTTTGAATCGTGATGTTTATAAGAAGGAAAACCCGTAAACACAGTAAAAGAACAAAGTAGAAGTGTGACGCTTATCAGCTGACGAATACGATCTAGAAAAAGAAAAGATGTCGGGTAGAAGGACTATTCTGTCGATGAACGTTTCGAGCAGGAAGCGCAGTCCTTCGTGACAGGGTATAAATGTCCGACGTACTTCAATCTTTCTCTTTGGCGAATTCGTTTATGCGGAACGTAAGTGCGTTTAGCGATAAAAGATGTGTAGACAGGCTACTGAGGGAGAAGTACGACCCTGAACCGTCCCGTTAGGTGTAGATCAGAAAGATAAAACGAAGGGCGGCTTGACGGCGTTTTCTGAGTCTCTTCAGAATTTTGAAAGCCAGTTGTTGAAAAGGCGTGATGAACCGTGGTGCTTGAAGAGCGCACAAAAAAAAAAAAAAAGTTCCTTGCGCGCAGCGCGCTCTTCCTTCTGTTTGCTTCTGCGGTAAAGGGGTAAACCGTGCACCACAGAAAAGTCACGCAAGTGCTCTTTGAATGTTGTATAAAAGAAAACTCGGTGGGTGTCCCTCCAATGATAATTGCGGGAGAGCGAAGGGTACGAAAGTGCGTGGCTGGGTGACGTGTATACCGCGAGGTCAGGCTAAGAAAAGCGAAGTATGGGAACCGATGTTCTTCACGTTTGTTCGCTTGTCCCTGTGGTGTGATGTTGTAGACGAGGAAGAAGGGGGAGCAGGGAGGAGATATATTTTTTTTAAAGAGGACCATGTACGTCGCTGTACCTTTGCTGTCTACGGAAAAGCGCAGACTGCACTTTGGAGTAGGATCATTCGTGTTTCCCGCCAGAGATAAATCTACGCGCCGTGATTCATGCGTGTATAGGGGGAAAAAGTGTGTCACGGCACCTTGAGCGCTCGCGGTGCCTGTTGGCTTGGTTTTGACGTGTATTTCTTTTTTCTGTGCTTTCGTGTTGTTGTTTTTCCTCATTTGACGTGAGTATTGCATCGAAGCAGCAGACGTAGTCAAGAATACGGAGAGAGGGAAAAGAGACGTGGGAAACCCGGTTCGAAAACGGTAAGAGCCTCTCGCAAGACACTGCATAGGAGGAGTATGAAAGGAAGAAAACAAAGTATTTTGTAGTCTTCATCACACACACACACTTGCGCCGGTATGAAAGTCAAAAGACATTACAAGGAATAGCGTAAGCTGAACACGGTGAAAACCAAAAAACTAGAACCTTACTCCGACGCGGTGGCGTTGTGTGAGCAGACCTCGCAGCAAACGAAAGCATTCATCGCGCCGGCAAGAAGAAGGTGAACGGGTACCAACGCCCCAAAGCGCCCATTGATTGGTAGGGTTCATTTTCAGTGCAATCTCCAGGAGACTCAGGCCGCGGAACGCATCTGCCTCGTGTTTTCCCCCATCACTATTGCCACCTGTGGCGAGTCGTCCCTCCAGATAGGTGAAACCAAGGCTGGTAAGCGCCCAGTCGTTCCGTGGGTCAAGTTCCACTGCACGGTTGTACCAGCGTCGGGCATTCATCAAGGGCAGGGTTTGCTCTTGTGACACCCTTGTGGAATGCGTCGCAGACGTCTGTAGCGGGAACGCGGCAGAGGTACACTGCGAATGTGCCATACAGCCCATCCAGTACGCGGCATATGAACCGAAGATGGGCGTTGTCATGGATGACGCCGTGGGAGGACCTTGCTGCAACAGTGGCTCGCTGGCTCGAGCGGCGGCTTTCAGGTAGGCAGCCACCTCGTGCAGTTTCATGGACTCTTTGTCTAGCGCACGTGCTGCAAAGAGCTCTGTAAACATACGTGGCGACGGGATCCCCTCAGCACTGGACAGTCCAGCAGTAGTAAATCCGCCTCTACCTTGTGAAATGTCAGGCACGAGAGAACGAATGCGCGCGAGGCCACACAAGGCCCCCACATCGGAGGGGTTGGCACTCAGGACACGGCGGAAGTACATCTCCGCCAGAGCCAGTCGCTCTGCCACGGCAGGCGGTGCCTCATAGGGAGCGCTGAGGACAGAGGCGTCTTCATCCAGGCCTGCCTGACCTGACGCCGGACAAAGGGCAGACGAAAACGCCAGAAGCCCTTTCGCACCGACACCGAAATCGGCGAGCCCTTCCGGGCTGGTCCAGAGGGCGAGAGGATCAAGAATGCCACCGCGTTCTGGGCTAGGGCCCAGGGGGTTGGCCATGCCACCGCTCCACCTGTCTCCTAAGCGATCCACTTTCAAGCCTTGCTTCATGGCAAGTGCTTCCCACGTCTCTGTGCGGGCTCGGTAGTCGCCCGTGCGTCTGGTAGTCAGAGTGGCGCTGAGCCGATGCAGGTGCACCCACCCCAGCCCCACCGCTGAGGCCTGAAACAAGGGAGAGAGAGGGTCTCGCTCCGTTTTCATGACCTGCGCGTACGCGTGTGCAGCATCTGGTGAGCCTCGTAGGTTGAAGAAGTGCCAGTGGCCCACGAGACACCGAATGAGTGGGCTTCCGCTGTCGAGCTGCAACGCGTCCCCAAGTTCCCGCGGCGTCTGCACGGCTTGCAAAACCGTGGCGACACGCTGTGCGGCCTCTGTACCGTCCTCCTTCTCGTGATTGCCTTCCGCCAGCACGTGTTGCACCTCCTCTCGAAGCGCATCCAAAAGCTTCTGATGGGTGCCAGCCGCCTCGACAAAACCAGAGGCTGTCACCCAGCGGGAACGCAGCTTCGGTGTAGCATTGCTGTAATACTTTGCCTGCCTCTGTCTTGCCTCCTTCCTCTCTCGTTGTCTAGCGATCGATACTCCTCTACAAGCGGAAGCCTGCCCTTGTGGGGCTGCACGAACAGGGATCTGCTCGCATCCTCTGCCGAGCCTCTCCACAACGGCACGATAGCTGTAGGGAGCCTTACGATCAGGCATCCCTGTGTTTGCGTGAGAAGTCCCAAATGTCTCGATGGATTCAGTGATGCATTCGGCGTACGTCTCCACGGACCACCAAAAGACAAAAGTGTTGAAGGCGTAATATTGCGGGGTCCGCGGCACTTCGCCCCCGTGCCGCACCGCCTCCCACGCATTCAAGAGGCTATTAATCACAAGCTTGGGAAGAGAATTTGTTTGCCGCGAAAACCAGTTGGTCCCTGGTGCGTACCACGGTCCTGCCTCTTCCTCCTCCCCATTACTGTTCCTTCGGTACGTTCGAGATTGCTCACGCTGCTGTGATGGGGTTTCGTGAGGAACCTTCTTGTGCCTCGTCGTACCTGCCTCGTTTTCCTTTGCATCACGGTTCATGACCCCATCCAGTTCCTTCAGAACACCTGCCAGAGCATCGCGAAATGCCCTCTTCGCCTTCTCACTACTGTCAATGTGACTCCCAGCATCTGGACGTGTAGCCCTCTGCGTATTGCTTGAGTCGCTTCCCAATGACACCTGTTCAACCGATGCTGAACTCGGCGTTGCTGCTATAAAGGGTTTGTTGAGGTCATCTCGCTTTCCCTCCAGCACTTGTTCCACCAGGGAGTACGCCTGCCTGGCTTCGGCCACACGAGACATCAGTCGTTCCTTGATGTGGCGCACGTCCTCCTCATCAAAGTGCGAGCTAGTGGGAACCTTAGCCTCCAGATCCATCAAATAAGAATGGCAAACCAATGCGCAAGTGAGAAGATGGAACGACTCGGTCAAGATTTTCGTTTTTCGCCACACATTATCCGGTTGGTCGACACCCTCTGTGCCGTCACTCTTGGCTTCGTTGTCGCCATTTCCAGACCACCAGAAAGGGGCGTCTTTCTTGTCCGTCCTCCGCCCGCCCCGGTGCCTTTGCTGGCCGCGTTCTTGCTGCTCAAGCCGAGTGAAGCTGCGACGACATTCGCTCAGGCTTGCCTGCGTGTGCTCGAAAAGTTGGCGGGCAGTGCCACTGCTCCCGGGTTCTCCGCCGAGGAACAGGTGGAAACACGCGAGCAGGAAGCTGGAAGTCGCCCGGAGAGATGGTGTAGCTTCGCGCAGATGTGCGTCGAGAGAAACGCCCTCTTTGGCCAAAAAGTCACCCCGATCAGGCAGTACAGCTCCTGCGTCAGAGCCTACCGGTGACCCCTTCGACTCTGAGCTGCCGTAGAGATCCAGGCTCTCCAAAAGGAGTGTGGCGAAAGCATCCCGTTCGACAAAGCTCGGGCGGCGCTCCAACGGCTGCGCTTCGCGCGCTACAATGTCAGACAGTGGTTTATTGATGAGCTGGGCTGTCGCAGAAGCGGTCCTGCTTTTCCTCCGCTCTGTCGCTCCGACTTCCACGTGACGTGCCGTTGTGGCAGCAGCTTCCAGTGAGCTGTTGATGAAATTGCCAACAAGGTCGGAGAGGCACTCTCCGTCCCAGAGCCCGTGTGTGATGAGTGTCCGCACCGCACGGGCGAAAAAAACAACCGCGACACGTTCGTTGCTGACTGCCCGAATGGTGCGCCCCGCACGCTGCGTGTCCGCCATGTGGTCAGCTACCCCTGTGACGTCGTCGGGGACGTTGACCTCCGAAACTCCAAGGTGCTGCAGCGGAAGCGCACCGCGGCGCATGGCGACGCTGAGGAACCTCCGAAATCCTTCCCATTCCCCTTGGAGGATTCCCACCTCCCTTTCAAATTGATCCATTTGGCGAACAGAGCGTGTGGACAAGTGCGAGACGGTACTCGGAGCGCCTCCACCACCGCCAGGCACGTGTGGCCACGAACCCTTGGAACCAAGCGAAGTGCTGCCAACCCATTGACCGGCCTCCACAGCAATCTGCGTCACGACAGTTTCCCGCTGACTCTGCTCGAATGAATCGATCAGGTGAATGGCTCTGTGCGTCCAATGGAGGAGCAAGCGAGCTGGAATGAGAAAGGCTGTGGTGAAGTCTTCTTGAATGCGGGAAACGCGGTGCGCGCTCCCTGGTGTCTTTTTGCCGACCCCCATCACCTCCCCCCGCTGCAGTAGAAGAGAGCCCTGACTTAGGAACTCGCTCACATCCGCACTGAGGAGGAAAATCCCGTCCAGCTGGGGAGGAACGACGCGCCCAAAGAAACGGCTCAATGCAGCACGCAGAGCGGCCTGTGACTTGTCCAAAGACCGCATGGCGATGTCAACCTCGGTGCACCTTCCGCTACTTTGTGAACCGCTCCCAACGCTGTTAGATATATCTTTCTCACTGGATGCAGCACGTCGCAGAGACTCCCACGCCTCTGCCTCGAACCTTTGTCGCATTTCTATATTTGTGTCGCGGTGAGTCTTCTTTTCGTTCGCGGATGCCCCGATGTATCCTTCGCCTTCGATCTCCCGAGCAGTAGGTGTGTGTGACATCACGAGGACAGAAGACCTCTCGGATCGCTGCAGTAACCCGCGCTGCTGGAGCCTATCCAAATAGCCGTACAGCATCGCGTACCCAGGAGACGTTTTTGTGGCAGGTCGGTTAATCTGCGAATGATCGCCGTCAAGAAGGTAAAAGGGAAACCGGGGATTATCAGGGGCTGGGTTCGCCGACTCGGGCTCCACAACGCGTAACAGACCGTTCAATTTTTTTGTCTCTCCAAAAGACATGATGGAGACCCCTGCCGACGGCGCCGCCAGCATCGGGCAGGTGGGAGACGGGACGGCCACGTGATCCTGAAATCCGGCAGAGTCCATCCCTCCTTGCTCGTCCAGCCGGGCCACCACCTCCATGAATCGGTCATTCAGCATCGTTAGAGCGCCACGGTTGTGGTCCCCTAAGCCCGTCACCACATGCGTCGGGGTAAGGCCTCCCAGGTTGGAGTAGTACCGCTGTAAGCCAGTGATAACACTCGCCAGTCCAGAGCCAAAATGCGGGGTTCCGTAGAAGACGACGCCACGAAGCGAATGCAGAAAGACATCTGCTTCAGCGAGTGCCAACAGGCGGCGCTCTTCGGTTTCTGCATCAGTCCCTGGTGTAGATGGGTTTGCCGTCGTGAGATTACTCTGGATCTGGCACCTCTCCCCTGCGGCGTTCACATACGTGCGTCGCGGCACAAGGGAGATGAGCTGAAAAAGTGAAACCACCATTTGTTTAGTGATCAGCCCTCCCATGGAATGAGCGATGAAGATGACGGGCCGATCACCCGTTCCTACTCCTGCGCTCACGAGGCGGTCGGCGATATCAGCCGCCACCAACCCAAACGACCAGAGCTGCCGACCACCTTCTTTGTCCACCTCGCCTTTTGTCGGCACCCCGTTCGCACTTTGGGTACCAAGGTTCATATCAGCCTTGGTCTCCGTGTCGCGGATCAGTAGATCATACAAGGTGCTCCGAGAGGATGACCCGGTCACCGCTGCTGCCCCCGACACTCGCTGATGCTCGTGACTCGTGGGTGCCACACCTGCTCCAGCATTGGGCAGGACAGAAGCCTTTCTTAGGTCAGGCGTCTTCGCCTCGTCCTCCTTGCCCCACAGTGACTTCCATGGCACGTCAAGACGCGGCAAGTGGTTCCAGACAGCGTCAAGAGAGCTGGAGACCTGGCCAACCGAAGGTTCGGGCCTTTTGTCAGCGCCCTCCTTCGTGATTGCGTGAATGCTTTCCTCCCTGGTGGGTTGCCTCTGGGTTTTCATGGGCAATGCCACAGGCATCGGCTTTTCCTCAAGCGACGTGGAAGGATCAGGTGTTTCCTCGGCAACTTCCTTATGTGAGCCTTTCCAGTTCCACAAGGCATGAGCGTAACCCAAAGACAGTACCCGGGCTGACGGAAAGTCCTGGGGCAAGAAAACGGCAGGCCAGAGGATCCCTTTCTCGTTGGTCCAGCATATGAACTCATCACTGCCGATTCCGTGAATGAAAACGATATCAAACTCTGCTGCGGATACCGTCGCCTTGCCATCACTTTCATCTTTTCCCCCTACGCTACGTGGACTAGGTTCGTATAGCAAGAACACACGATGAGCGATCTCCTTGTATTTCTTCGCACAATCCCGGTACTGAGGGTTCCCAAGTGAAGGATCAAGAACGCCGTCGGAAAAGAACTCTTCAAACCCCTCAATCGTTGAGAAATCCATCAGCGCGGGGGAAATACACTGACCTGTCCGTTACGCAGCCGATACGTGAAAGACGGCAACAGAGTTGCGCGTTCGCCTAACGTTCCCCTATCGGAGAGCGGGAAGAAGACTTTGTCTTTTTTTTATTTCTGGCTGCTGGATAGAAATGAGGCAAAAAAAAGAAGAAAAGAATGAGGTTTTAAAATATCAACTGCGAGTCAACTTGGTACGTGAAAGCTATTTCCCGTGGGTGTTGATATAGTTCTGCTGCGGGTGCCGCCCAACGATATTGGAGGTGCTGGCTAGTTACCGTAGCATAGGACAAGACGCAAACGGTGCAAATGAGGAGAGTCCGTTTCTGAGTATCAGAAGAATGCAGTAACAAGAGCAAATACATATATAATGTTTTTAAGCCTCCTGGAGTTCGTGTTCCTCCGCTCTTCGTCCCCCACGTGCGTGTAGGGTGAGATGGATTTTTTAGGTAACGCGGAGCCCAAGCTGACGATCTGCGTGTTCGTTTGCTCAATGACTTTGTAACGTTGAAACGTGGGAGTGCACGGAGAGATATCAGCAAAGAAGCATAGAAAACCTGCACCATGCCTGGTCGGTAACAGGTATCAGAAGGAGAAAAAAAAGAACGAAGTCACTGAAACGAACGTAGCGATAGAAGACAACACAGACGAGTGAAGATTAGGTGACACGTCATCAATAAAACTTCCATGTCTAGCCACCGATTCAAGGACGAAAAATGAAATCGTTACGCGCTGAAAACAACGCTAACACCCTCTGCTTTCTTCACCAGTTTTCCGACACGATCCGCCCATTTCTGTCGCTCTCCACGGAAGAAAACCCCAGGGTAGGTCGCCTCTAGCTGTGCTCCTTGTGCCTCCATCACCGACCAGAGACGTGATATCTGAGCCGCCAGACGCGTCTTCTCTGCGTGGAATGGGGATGCCTCCGTTAATGGGAATCCCTCGTCGTCCGTCTTGGGCTGGCTTGCTCCCCCTTTGGCTCCTCCACCACTCCTGCTGACGTCTCCGGGGTTGAGCTCTGCTTGACAGGTGATGGCGCTCCCTAAGGCCCCAAACGAAGACTTCACCGCGCCCCAAAGTGAAAAAGGAGACTGTGACTTGGATTCCTCTTCGGGAAATCGGACACGGTGTGTCGTCGCTTTCCGCTGGACCCATGTTACCTCACCAAGAACTGCCGCACCCGTGGCCCTCGTCACATGTGTGCGATCTTTCTGTTTGATATCTTTGCTAAGGGAATCGCGTAGCTCGTGAATTCTGCCGCGAACATCCCAGTAAGCCTCAAAGCCAGAGACAAGGAGGCCACGCTCTTCGTGTGTCGGAGGCCAACCAGACAATCGGCGGCCTGCCGTCGCCACGGGATCAGTGTCCTCAGCATGGTCGACCTGAAGCAAGTCAAAGCCCCGTTGTCCGAGGGACGCCTCTTGCGGCATCGAGGCGGAAGACGGAATAGCAGAGGCTGGCAAATGTTGTGGGGGGGTGCTCCCCTCGACGTGCGTCAGCTTGGCAGGCTTGGGAGGCTTGGGGAGGCGCTGGACCACCTTTGCGACCTCACGAGACTCTGCCAGGACATCGTCGTACACACGTTCATAATGCAGCAGAGACGATGTGTCATCCTCATGAATGCAAGTACTCAGGTAGATGCGAAGAGAATCGCGAAGGAAGCGGAAACTGCTCAACGGCGGCCGGAAAACAATTTCGGGCAGCTCTCCATCCACTTGCGGAACTCTTGGTGCTTGGTATGCGTGAGGGCCGAAAGAAGTGAACGGTGATAAGTCGGGGTTGTTGTAGATGGGGCCTGTATCCTTTCGAGCAGCAACGTCACTCAGATATGTAATCTCTCTCGTCATGTCACCGAGTAAGTCTCGCAAAGCGCTAAAGTACGATGGCTGCAGCAATCGGCGCTGCACTCGCGCGTCGTACTGGGTGTACTCAGGGAGGAAGAAGCACCTCGCCTGCTCGTGAAAATTGTCGTAGCTGTAATGAGCATCTCGAATTTCATAGCGTCGGACGCGCACTTTCCGTGTTCTAGCCGCTTGGACCACGGGTTGCGGGATTCCCTGCATGCCTCTCCCTTCAACTGCGTCAGTACCCTCTTCCCTCATGGGATGCTGGGCATCTGGCCTCCTGTCATGTGAACGCTGCTCTGAGTCCTCAGCCGGAACCGTGTACGTTCCTGATTTTGGAACGTCATCCTCGCCTCGTACCATTTGCAGAACAGTGGTGAGCCACTGGATAAGCATGTTTGTTGTCTGAATAAACCTCGCGTACGCCTCCTTTACGGCAGAGCTGGGTAACTTGGAAAATGGCAGAGCCAGGAGTGCGCGGAGCACGACGACTTCTTCGGGGGTGCTTGCCGGTGCTGCGTTTGCGTGTCCGCCGCCTGAGGAATTGGGGGAATCTTCAGCTGGCCGCATCCCACGACGGGACACGGCCGGATGATACATCAGCGCTAGGGTTTCTTCGCCGCGGGAGCCAATGTACGTGCGAATCATTTCCAAATCCCCAGTCCAAATGTACGCGTGACGCTGGTTCACTCGCTGCAGCGTTTCCTTCGCACTCTCAAGGGACGCCTTGGCCACGGCCAGATCTTCCTGCTGAGCACCAAAGAAATCAGCAGGGTTCGCAATTCCAAAGATGTCCGCAGCGGAAACATCCGAGAGAATCATGGAAGGCATGCTCCCAGAATCCCCATTTCGGAAGTGAGGGTACACACTCCCCGAAGTGAATGCTGTCTTGTCAAGTAGCACTTTGCGACCCGTCAAAGGCCCACCACCGGTAAAAAAGTTTGAGATTGTTTGCAAGTTGCCCAGGATAGTAGAGCAGCTGCTTTCTACTTGTTCGACAGACTCCTTCTCGAAGCCAAACAAAGTCCCCGGGGACGTCTTGTCGCCAGCTCCGTCGTCATCTTCCATAGACTGGAAAGAAAGAGACGACATAAACGAAAGGAGAGCGGTTTTGTCTCCATTTGTAGGGAAAGCAACTGCCATGATAACTACTGTGACACAGGAGGGACAGAGAGCTGATTCAAACTTCGCTCGCAGACGCCAACGCTTACCGAGACTGCTCGTGACCTGTTGGATTTACAGCTGTCGTGGCGCGCTCAATGGTAATAGATGGGTGAATAGGTTGGGACGGAAGTTTCTTGACGGTTCAGAGGAGGAGAGAATACAAACACCGAATGAGCACATGACGGGCATTTTTAACAGAAACTCACTGACGCTCGGTGGCAGGCACGACATGACACGAGCCTTGCACAGGGTATCTCCGTCCACAGTTAACCACTGTAACCACGAAGGACGCTTCAGCACGATGTTCTGGCTGTCTTTCATACATCTCTACCCGGCAGAGTAGCAGGACTATCCAGGTATCCACTGAAAGGATAGGAATTGGGAATGCAAGAACGCGCCAGTAAATTCACACAGTGAGCGGTGTTTGCCGTCCTGCCCGACAATTCTGATCTTCGAACTCAGGAATAGAGTGAGGTCAGCGTGTGTACTTTTTTTCTCTCTTTTTCTTTAGCATCAACTACCGTAAATGTGTGGAGTCATGTCAAACAGCAGAAGCACCATGACAAAGGACGAAAACAGGGACGTTCACCAGGCTTTCAGACAGCAATCGAGGGGCTCATCTGCACTGTAGGACGGCTGAGTGGCAGGAAGCTGAGCGCCGTTGGGAGAGAGACAGGAAGGGTCTGCGAGAGTAGAAATACGGTCACTCACCCTAGTGGGTGGGGTGGGTTAACCGGTACTGATCCCATTCCTCCATGGTTTTGTACGGCTTTGCGACGATATAGTGTGATGTCCCGAAGTGCTTGCTGTCCCATTTCTCTACTGTCAGCCCGCTCAACCTGACGACACGGCGGATATCCCTGTTCCACCAGCATCCCCAGTTCTTCGCATGCCTTGGTGCCCACTTGTCCAAATGGTTGTTCACGCGCGGTGTGTGCCCACGGCCGTGTTCAACCAAGAGCAGCTTACCCCCTGGCTTACACACGCGAGACATCTCGCGCAAGGCTCTTACTGGATCGTCGTAGCTGCACAGCCCAAACATATCCACCACAGTATCGAAACTGTTGTCTGCAAAGGGGAGTTGCTCAGCAGCGTAGTTGGCAACCGAGAACAACGGCTGAGGAGCAATGCCTCCCTCGCTGTCTCGAAGCATAGGAGGTACAGAAGGGAGCTCCTCTGATTTTCCGTTCACCTTTGGGTGATGCTTGAGCTCGCGTTTCTTCACATCCTCGCGCTTCCCGCCGACATCTTTGAATGGCGCGTCACCCATCCGCGACTCACGTTTTTCAATCAATTCTGTTTCCTTGGACTCTAGTGCACGCTCAAATGTGCGGCGAAAAGCTTGACGCATGTTCACGTACAACTGCCGCAGACGCATCTCATTCTCTCCCTCCTTTGACAGAAGAGGCAGTTTGTCTCCCGGAGCCATCTCCTGCAGAATGGGTGCCAACGTGTCTCTGTCGTCGTCAGCGAATCGACTCTCCTCATTTGCAGCATTCATAGGGGTTGCCAAGATCTCCGTGAACGTGCCGTCTTCTTGGACAATCTTCCTTCTCCGGATGCCGGACGTCCCCGCTGTGTCAGCAGGGTGCGTCGCCTGGCGAGAACGGATATACCTTCGGATTTCCTCCAGGTCGTAGTCGGGGTACCGGTACGGAGTGTAGCCGAGACGGCTTTGAATCTTCTGTGAACACGATTCAATCATGTTCGCCGAGCGATCACACAGCACAATCTCATCGCACTGGTTGAGTTTTTTTACGTGATCCAAGATCAAGCTGATGACGTTTGCTGCCGAATTTGTTTCAACGTTGCCGGCTTCTGCGAACTTGGTCTCTCCGCCTGCAGTCATGACCTCGCCCATGAACTTTTGAATCTCCCCATCGTCAGTGAAGTAGCTGTGTGGGTAATAGGCAACGTTTCCTCCACAGCCTGCGCCGATTTCCAAAACTCGCCCTTGCAAAATTCCTTCTTCTTTGATCATCTTTCGGCGCCAGCGGCTCAACCCGAGGTAGAACTCTTGACTTTTGGTTTTCTTTTCGTACGCGTTCCCGATGGCCAAACGGTCGTAGCTCTTCAAGCGGTCATTGTCACTCACAGTGTAATTGGGTGGAGGGGCCAAAGTGATGGCTGAAACGTACGCTGTCCCAGTGAAAATAGTGAGACAGGTGGTTCCAACGATAATCTTGCTAATGAGCTTCATTGTTGCCCTGCGGAAAGCGAAGAATGAGAAGGGGAAAAGCGATGCAAGGAGGAAACCACTGTACGTGGGAAATGGAGGAAGAAAGCAGATAAGTGGCACGACGACAAAAGTAACTAGTGAACGCAAACACGTCGCATGCGAGACAAGTTCGTCTAGAGCAGTTACTTCCGCCCAGACCCCCTCCGAGGTGTGGGTAGCGGAAAGAAGCGGTCACTCCACATTGCCATCTGGAAAAGTTAGAGGCGATGTGATCGGATGTAGACCCTTTAATTCTTTCTCTTTCTTCGTCTCAAGACACTTCCCTGGAATGAAACGTGTGTGGTGATCCTTCACCAACTGCGCGTGGGGTGTGGAGCGTCTTCGGTAGCTTGGCGCGTGGCGTCGGTCATTCCTCTCTTTGGCGTTGTCATTGCTGATGTTTCGTCATTGCCAACAGTGCCAGTTGGAGACACGCTGAAGCAGAAGAGTCCCATCTCAACAAAGTAAGTGAGAAAAGAGAGATCATAAATAAAGAAAAGGAGAAAATGACTGAGGTGTATGAATAAATACAGAGTGAGTCCATGTCCGCTGTAGATGGGTGCGTTTCGCTTGATTCGCTCGGTTCCACCTCGGCGCCTGCGCGATATGAAAATAAAAAAGAGACAAGAAAACAGATGTGTAACGTTTGCTTTTGTTTGTTTTGTTCTGCCGAAATCTCACCCGCTACCTGCGTGGTGAGAAGAATGCCAGCCTAGTTCGCGAAACGGACTCTGCTGTTTACATATGGCGCAGCTGAGGCTGTGCGCAGGAAAGCATAAATTTCGCAAAGAAGAGTAGGAAAAAAGCCTTGCAGCTGAATACTGGCATTCGCTTACACCCTCACGAGGTGAAATGCTCTTCCACATACTTCAGAATGAGCGAAGCCTGGCTTGTCAAGCTGAAGTTCTGCAGAGCGTATTCGATGCACCGCTTACCCTTGGTTTTCTTCCAATCTTCCTTTAGGGCTGTCTTGACGGCTTCGTAGACGCGGTCCGAGACCTCTTGGTTGGTACCCTCATCCACCAAGGTACCAACGTCCTCTTTCACGAAGTCCAAGGGACCGCCGGACTTGGCACCAATCACTGGCGTCCCACAGCCCATGCTCTCGATGAAGACCAACCCGAAAGGTTCGTCCTTGCTTGGGAACACGGAAATGTCAGCAACTGTCGAAATATCCGCCAGCTCTGGTTGTCCCTGAGGTCCCAGAAAGAACGTGTGCTGGAGCTTCAGTTGCTGGTATGCCATGTCGACGTAGTGCTTTCGAGCCTCTTGGGAGCCTCCGCCAATAATCAGAGTGAGAATCTTCGCAGAATCCTTCTCCCACCTGCTGGCCGCGTGAAGAACAGTGTCTAGCCGTTTCCAATCCGCGAACCGGCCACAGAAGACAACCACCTTTTCGTAGGAGTCCACATCAGGGATCGTCTCCCCCGGTGCAACACCCTTCACCTCGGCTGGGAGCTCATCAACCTTGAAGGTATCATAAAGGACTTGCCCCATCCCTCCGAAAGCCTTTTGACGGGTCATCCCCTCTTTCGGGTGGAAAACGAGCTGATTGTACCCGCAAGGAGTGATGGCGACACGTTCCTTGGGGAAGTTCGGAAACAACTTCTCAAACGTCTCCTTCTGTGGCTCGGAGATGGCAAATACACCTGCGACCTTCTCGGTGCCCTCAAACACTTTCTTTTCCTTGCGTACCCAGTCATAGAAACGCATCGGAAAGTCTGGAAGCTTGTTCAGCTCATTTTGGTACATCTTGAGAGCAGTTCCGTGGGCGAAAACAGTCAGCGGAACGCGAGTGAGACCCTTCGCCGCACGACGGTCGTTGATTTCAGACAAAATCACCGGATTCATGAAGCAGTGGTGAGCCATGAATAGATCAAAAGGCTTCCCGTGCTTCTTCTCCGCATACTCGATGAACTCGGTACACTGCTCCATGAGATTGCCGCAGTACGTTTTCACCTCCTCTTCAGTCATAGAGTGCCACCGCTTGCTGCTTTGTGGTCCAACACTTTCACAAATAGGGATTGGGTGCGGGATTTCGTAAACGCGATAGTCGTCTCGGTCATTCGGTGTCTTCAAGATGTCAGACGGCCAGATGGAATAACAGTTCACTCCTGGGAGGCTGTTCATGGCGATGTGCTGTCCCTGGTGCAAAATACCAGAACCTGGAGCAAACTGACCGGGGCCCTGCCAGTTGTTGGTCCCCAGAGCGAAAATAAGCCATTCTTTGCCCATCCTTACCGTCAGACGCGTTTTGAAATCGAAGCCTTGGGTTTAGTTTGGTGTGAATAAAGTAAAAACGAAATACTTTTTGATGAAAGAGCTTTTGCAAAGGAAGTCAAAGGAGCTTAAGTACCAGGGATCACATACAGGAAGGTCAAAGAAAAAGAAAGGAGAGAGAAACGTTCAAAGGCTACGGGCAGGTGTAGGTACACCATAGACAAGCAAAGAAGCTTACATCTCCTTACGGTCTCACAACCCCTGTTCGCCAAGGTACCGTTTGTAGCCAGCTATGCTTGAAATGGGCGTTGCGGAGCCACGTCGTCCTGTCTGCAGTCAGCAGTCCTACACCTCCAAGTAATGCGCACATATATTCGCATACGCATATATATCGAAGAACGGATCTTCGCAGGCTCTTTTTCTCTTCGTGTGGCAGTATGTACATCCGAAATTAACAACAAAAACACAATCAAGTCATTGCCTGAAGCGACTCACTGTGGAGTGACAGGCCAAGCCTGTCATTCGCGTTGCTCCCCAAGCGTAGTCCTCCTTGCGCTGGTCAAAGGTGTCAGCGCTCACCTCCCAGATCAGCACCCTAAAGGCCTTTGAAAATAACGATGGCGATATGGCCTTTGTGGAACATGTACATGAGATGCTTCTGCTCATATGTGATCTCGAAACCGAACCCTTCACCAATGACGCAATGCCACGACGGGCCATACTTCTTGTCCATCTGTTCTTTGACGTGTTTTGCAGCCTGCTCGTAGTTGTCCTCGTACTTCTCCAGTGCGTTCACAGCAATCTCCTTGCTTTCCACACGCATTTCCTCGGACATGTCACTCACTTTTTCGAGAGGGTAGTTAAGGGCTTGTGTGTACGCCCTAACCGACTCCAAGCTACACGGACCTTCCGGTTCAACTTTCTTGGGTTCCATTTCGTCTGTCCCTCTTCGCTGCGGTAACGCAAGTGTGTGTGGTGTGTGTATGCGTGTGTACGTGTGTACGTACACAGAGCCGAAAAAGCTATAGACTTCAGAATTCCTTCAAGTAGGAGTCTTTGGAGAGAGAGAGGGATAGCATCGAAGTACCTGTCAAATTGGATTTGTGCGAATTGGAGAGGTGGTGCCGCATTGCAGAAGTCTCAAGCGCACCCAACACATCAGGCTGGTAGACAGAACATAACGTCTATCTTTACATTTCTTTCTTTCCTTCTATTGTCTGTTCTCCCTCCTCTCCTTCTTTCTTTTGAACTGGAGATGGAGGGATTTTAATTCAAGACATGTACACCAGCACCTGGAGGTGGAGCGGAAGATACTTCTGCGTGGCCTCCGGTATCAACATGGAGAAGGATGGAGTGCTGTCCTCCCTCATGATAAGATTTGACCGCTTTTGTTTGTTTTCTTGTTTCGGTAGTAGCAATGGGCATAGCTGGTGGAGCCTACAAAAAATGCTTTCATCCAGCTGTAATGAACGGGAAAGCATGTTTCTACGCTGCCTCCAGCACTCTCACATCGGTATTGTTGACCTCAGTTTTCGGCTTCATTGTCGGTACCTTGTGAGAAGGTACGTTGACATCATCCAGGTTGGACTCTGTGTTGTCAGGTTCTATTTGTACTTTGAGTTCTTCTAAAAGATCATCGTTGTCCACGTTGTTCGCGAGAGGCTGACTTAGAACAAAGTCAATCTGTTGGGCCGTTTCCACAGACTCGGCTGTCTCCTCCATGAGTCGCTCGATGTCTTCCACGTTCAACATCTTGTTGAGTCGGTCAAGTTCGTTCTTGCCATCGGATAAAGCCTCAACAACCTCCCTCTCGATCTGCGCGAACTCAACGGTGTCAATGAGCTTTTGCACGTTGTCGAGGATGCCTGTGACTGTTTTGATCTGCTCCTGTTGCATCCGTTCGCGCTTCAAGCAGTAAAGAGCTCGGCGTTTGTTCCCAGTTTTCATAAACTCCTTCGCCTTCTCGTGCTCAGAGTCCGCAACACGCTCGTACTTGCGTATGGATGCAACCAAGCTGTCACGCTGAACCTTGAGTTGTAACTTGACTCTGTCCGAACTAGTGATTGAAGCGCTTTCCTTCTTTGGGGCGGGCTTGGTGGCAGGACGTGCGGCATTGCTCTGCTTTTGTTTGGAACCTGAGCCACCCATTTTTAGAAAGTGTGAGGGAATGTGCGTGCTTTGGGAAGTTTGAAACGAAGTGAAGGCAACGGGGAAAAGAGCAGAGATCAGACGTCCGACAAGACTTGAGAGAGCTGATGGTAAACTAACTTGACCCGGATTTCAGGGATGACGAAGAAGAAAACGACCATAAATTAGAGTGACGGCGCGCTCACATAAAGACGATTGAAGGAGCGACACAACAAGTGAGGCCCATTCCACCAGCGCACCTGTCGATCTGGGAGACCGAATGTCATCCCAGATCGCTTCACACCGTCATGCTAGCCCTTCCCAGCTTCGGGGTAATCATTCTACTTTCCGTGACGTACGTCGACGGGCGAAGTTCAGGCAGAACAGCACAACGTCAGTTTGTCTTTTGTGACCTCTACGCAGCTCAGAGCGACGCTATGACTCACCTCGGCCACCACCACCACTGGCCCACCCCCTTCCCTTCCGTCCATCCTCTCTTCCCATCTCGAATGCCAAAGGCCAAACCTCCTTGGGAGCACTGATGCCGTCGCTGCGTTCAGCAAAGTGATGAAAAATTGGGACAAGGCTAGAGAAGAGCCAACGCCAACGTGCTGGGAGAACCGCGGGGCACCGCGCCCGCTCACGCGCACTACCGAAGGTGTGGCGGACTGATTTCAGATAAAACGTCTTGGAATGCCCCCTCAACAGCGACACAAAGCGCGGGGTCCTTAAGCTCTGGCGGTCTCCTCCCTCAGCCCTCCTCCCCTCTCCATCCTCCCCCCAGAACCAACGCAAGACCTCAAAACTGGGGCGATCCCCATAGCGGAAGTTCGCTGGGCTCACGTGGCGCTGTCCGCGAAAAGAATCACTAAATTTAAACATAGGTCAGCAGCTTTGGCCACTCTCTTTGCACCCCCCCCCCCCCCCGACACAAACACACAGACTCGCCGGAAGAACCAACTACCCGTGACGGAGGAACACGACCAGAGCGGCCCCTCGCCATTGCTTTGGAACCGCAAACAAGAAGAAACAGCCCGAAAGGTTCCTTAGTGAAGTCGCAAAACACCAACACATCGGTCACTTAGCTGTTTTGCGGCTGCCTACTGCCAACGCAACGGCTGGGGAAAAGGCTCACGGGAATGCACCGCAGTTGGCCTGAAATCCGAAACGTGTGAGGCCCGCTCGTCTCCGACGGATCCTGGCTGCAGAGCATGGCGCTGCCAGGAAGCTTACTTACGTTTTGTTCTCTGGTGCAAAGTGGACCCCAAACCTCAGTTTAACTCTTTAGTTGCGAAAAATCATGCAGCACCTCGACGGAACGTCCTCCGACGACCGACAAAGGCGGTCCCCCTAGCAGGGAAGCCGAACACGCCTGCTTCCCTCTCGTATCGCCCCTCTGTTTTCAGCAGCGTCAGTGCAACCAAAGTAAGGAATGGCCTTTGCGGGAATGCAAACTTATCTAATGGAAGAAGTGTCATCAACGAATAAGCAAATAATACCGTTGTGGCACAAGAGACCGAGGCCTGGAAGACACCGGTACCTCTTGTCGACATGTGTTTCCGTGTGCCAAGTCAAGCACCTAGGCTGCACTCAACCCCGAGCCTAGGTATTTGCCATAACCCTATCCGCGGACCCTTCGATGCATTGCGGTCCTCCCCAACGCTCCTATTCACGTTTCTAAAGTCATTTCTCGGTGAGCGTCGACGTAAATGCAGTACGATTCCCATCTCGGAGCTGTTCTCCCACCCCTTACGCACAAAGCGAGGAAGGCCGGGATGACCTGGGTGAACGCAGCACTTTCATCTTTTCCTCCGGGAGCCGACGGAAACCCCCACTAAAAGGAAGGAACGCGAAATAGTGGAAGTGCTTTCTTGTGGGGTTAGGTCGAAACAATGGATACCATGCTGAGACTTACTAGAATAAATGTTTCCTACTCTTCTCCTTGCTTTCTTAACAGCCCTGCTTTTCCCAGTAAGTATAGAGAGTTTTTCTTTTTCTTTTTTCTAAGTTCCGCTAACGATAATTTAGTTTAGATTTGTTTAGGACAATCTTACTTTTTTTCACTCTGCCAATGTCGGTGGACACCGCGAATAAGCTGGCCGTGACGAAGTTGTTGGCCGAGACCACCGGAGACGGGCGCGCCGTGCCACTTCGGGTGGGAGCCACTACGGACGAAGGGTCGATAACAGAAACCGTTTGGGCACGTTGCGAATCGCAGACCGGGGAAGTGTATTTCCTGAGCGTCCACGAGGAGTTTCCACTATCCGACATGGAAGTGTCTTCGGTGGGAGTTCTCCCCACAGTCTCCCCAGCTCTCTTGAGGCGAGCGGAAGGGTACTACAGGGACTCGCCGGCGACCATAAGGGATTGTGGGAACCCACATTTCTTGAGGGCCGCAGGTGCGGCCTTGAGGGACCTGTATCGCTCCGTCTGGAGTGAATTGGAGGTTCGCCGCCTACGCTCAGAGTCTGACATCGACACCCTATGGCGGAGGGTCATTCGCGACCGCGAGGAAACCCGGGAGCTTTTTCACGGCCTGGCTTTCCGGATGACCACCGCGATGCAGAGGGGTTTTTGGTAACTCCAGGAAGCAGCTGATTCGCACCGCGGAGTGACAAGAGAGCATGATGAAGAACCCGCCGCTCTTAGAGATACGTGCTCCGGCAACTCGCGGCGTATTGAACGCCTCTGGGAGGATGTCGCTACCCTCGGCCGCGACTTCAACGCCCTCAAGGATACCTATAACGAGGACATGAAAGCCATAAAAGAAGTCTAACGGGAGCTGCTCGTTGAGCTCAGGGGAGGAGGGGAGGCGAAGGCTCGAGGCAGAGGCAAACCCCCGTCTGCGCAACACTGTTGCTCGGTGGACAGCGCGTCGGGAAATTTGGAGGACGGATCTGCCACCGCATCCTCAGATGATGAGGACAGCGACAAATCATCGACTCTATCCGACGACGACGACTCCCAGGTGGCCCACAGCAGCAAGACGAAGACGCGTTCGCGGCAACGGAAGCGCAGGAGGACGGAATCCTTCCATGAGGCACATCACTGGACGAGATTCCGCCAGGACCACTCCTTGGACGAGACGTGGCGTAAGCTGAAGAAGGCATATGTCCTTAGCAAGCCCCCAAGCACGGAGGCGTTGGAGTATTAGCACAAGGCATACAGATGGCTGCGGAGCACCTTTGCCGCAGCCTTCACAAGCAGAGTGCCTACGGAAGAGAACTTGGGGTTGGTGGTCCACGCCTTTGAGGAATACCAAAAGGCGGAGGCCAAACGGAACGGGTGGACGCGAGCTCAAACAGGGCCGTCCGCAACGTTCATGACCCCCAAATGAAGAAACTGCTCGAGCAGACGGCGGAGGTAGAAGGAGGCAAATGGGTCTCCGCAAAGCCCCATCGTCACCGGGGCGGTCCCCAGAGCTCTCTGGGACAAAGCTGGCCGAGTTCTGGGTGGAATAAACGGAACGGTGATAAACATAAATCTTTTAATACGGGAAAAAACGCCAAGGGCGGGCCGAAGGGGCAATGACTCCTGGACGACGGCCCGCCGCACCAAAGACGGACGTTGGTGGAAGAGGTTCTTTCCACCCGGATGAAGGGCTTGGGGATGCGAAAGCCATCGATGCCCCACGCCCCGGAAAGGGGCGGCGTCCGGGAGCTGCAGAAGATCGTCCTAAACAGGCGATGGGCCCCAAGTATGCTGACGGCACACGCGCGCATTTGGGGCCGTTTTCTGACGCACTCTTCTCGGAGCCAACTCCATCCAAACGAGATGGCGGCCTGCTGGTTCATAGCAGGTCAACGAAACCTGGCACCCTCGACGAAACACACGTACGCGGTTCAGCTGGCAACCATATTCGCTCACATGGATCAGCCCCACAGCCAGCTGAAACTGTTGATCTCCTCTCTCAAGGGACAGCAGCGCGGAAGAGTGGTGCGACAGGCACAGCCCATCTCGAAACAACAACTTTTGGAGGTGGCCGGAGCGCATCCGTGGTTTCGCATCCCACTCCTCCTTTGCTGGAAGACGGCGTCTCGATGGGACGACATCATCCGGCTAAGAAAGGAGAACTTCGTGTCCCTGCAGCCGCAGGAGATTATCATACGATATGGGACCGAAACCAAGGGCAGCCGCACAAGGCCTTGGCGAATGGAAATGCTGGTGGTGGTGAAGGGGGACCTCACGGAAGAATTAGCAGCGGCCATATCCAGGAAGCGCGCGCAGGTCCTGGACAACGAGCCCCTGTGGCCGATTCCGACGAAAGAACTACGAAAGGTTCTTCCGCACCCCTTCTCTGCCCACAGCATTCGGCGAGGCGCCATTCAGGTAGTGGCTGCCAAAATGGACGAGGAGAACATGGGCGAAGCGGGGCTCAATCTCTTCGGCCGATTAATGAAGCACGCAGGACCACAACCGGTGAACCCGACAACTCTCCGGTACCTCACCGATGTGATCGCCATCGCCAGGCAGGGAGGCACGGGTACTCTCACATCGATGTTCTAGCCTGGAACGATGAGGCGCCCTTCGATCCCCTCCATTGCGAAGGAAACGCCCCTGCTTCTATTTTACCACGGCAGAAAAGGGCCCAGCGGCCGGTCACTCCGGCCGAGTTGGACGAACCCTTAAATGCCCCCAAAATCCCCGTGATGAACTATGACAGTGTCATCCGAACTATGCGCCCGGAAGTCAAGAAACGCATAGACGACCTTTGGGATTTGGTCCGGTCCTCCGCGTCCACGCGTAAGTCCCACGCCCCGCCACTCCAACAGCGATGGTTAAGTCCTTTGCTGGAGGCGGGAATAGCGGAACGCTCAAGCAATACTGAGGAGAAAGGTATGTGCGTAGCGTTCACAGTGGTAGAGGAAAAAGCGTCAGGCAAATGCCTGCGCTTTATCCTGTGGCCGAAGGAGCTGAATGAAAATATCAAGAGGAACGGATACAGGGCAAACCTTCCTCTCCCTACTCACATATGCGATGGGGGTCTGGCGGATTGTGGGGCTGTCGCCGATTTGACAGCTTCTTTCTTCCAGGTCCCCATTCCTATAGACATGAGGGATTTTTTCCGCTTTCCGGGAGCGGACGGTAACACGTATCGGCTGACCGTATTACCAATGGGGCTTTCTGTAAGCCCTGAGATCGTCCACACAAACGTGGCAACCCTCGCCGGCGCCCGCAGTACGCCCAGCGACCAGTCAACACAGGGGTGACTGTCGCAACCTGGATGGACAACGTGCAATTTACCAGCCGACGTCCGGCGGTGAAAGCAGCACTGCAGCGGTTTCAACAAGCGTGTAGACGTCATCAGGTTACTTTAAACGAGGGGAAAACAGAGATCGGGGACACATGCGTGTTTGCAGGAGTCCGCTTCGACCATAAAGCGGCCTCTGTTTCTATCGGCCCAAAGGCTCACACGAAACTATGCGGTACTGAGGTGGCCGCTTTGGAGGACTTAAAGATAAGTCAACTTGAGGAGCTCTTTGGGCGGTTATGGTACGCAGCCAGAGTTCTGGACATTCCTATCCACAACTACTGGTGGCTCCTCAAGTCAGCGCGTAGAGTGATGAGCAAGGTCAACAGAGGAGAGCTAAAGTTGAGCGATAAAGTGCCTTTCGCAGCGGATTCGGTCCCCCTTGCTCAGCTCACCGAGTGGTTGTCGACAGCTCAAGCAAACGCCCCTCGGAAAATTTGCAAAAGAGATAACTCATCGGCACGCGAATATGACTTATTTACAGATGCCACACTTGACGGCTGGGGAGCGGTTCTTTCAGAGCGCGGAAGAAAGACCCCGGACACCATCGGGGGCAAATGGGCCCAGAGGGCGGCTCAGATTAACTCGGCCGAGCCCAGGGCGATAGCTGTAGCCTTTGGGTGGTTCGCTATTGAACCTGGATCTATAGTCCACCTGAGAGTTGATAATACCTCAGCAATATCTGCGTATAAGAAGCGCTTTGCGAGGAGCTACGCGTTGAACGCGGAAGTGGCAATGTTGCCTGCTGTGCAGGATTATCAAGTGGATGTAGCTTACATCAAGCCCGCTGAAAATCCGGCGGACGCGCCGAGTAGGGACTGGCGTATAGGGTGAGAAACTAGCGGCTTGGGTGGAAGGACATGGGCTCTGGTGACGTGGAAGGACCCCTCCATGGCGTTAGTACCTAATCAAAGAGGGGTAAAAACGGATGGATGGAGGGTACGAGAGCTTTCCCACGTGAGAGAGAGAGAGCTATTATGTTAGACGATCCCATAAGCAGCCCACAGAACCTGGGACAGAAGATGACGAAGAGAACACCTGTCCATCGTTCCCCGATTTGGTTCTCGTAGATCTGTAGTTAGGAAGCAGGAAAAGAGGGAAACATTTTACAGAGAAAGCTTTACGCTTCTTTCACCCGTCAGTTTTCCCTCTCGCCACCTCCAAGAAAGCTACGGTGTCGTACTGTTTCGTTTCAGTGCCCGCGCGCCGGAACCAAAAGGAACGGCACGAAAGCATACGTAGCTCCCGACAAGCGGAGTGCAGCAGTGGGATCGGACACCTGACGCACCTTCATGGCCGCCATTGCATGCGTTTGGACAACTGCGGCAGGCGGCGAAGACGAAGCTCAGGATCACCATTTAGACTCAACAGAAACAAGTGCACAGGACGCCAAGCAGACCAGAAAGACATGGCTCACGGATATACGTCAGAGCGGAAGAATCAATCAACCACAAGCGGCTGTTGACCACTACTGGATTCAACTACGTTATTCAGGAGTACCAGGACGCAACGGAGTGTTTTCGGCCCAGGCAAAACGAAAATCAGGCCTGCCCCTGCCTACGTTTTTCACGGTAAAAGACGAGATTGCAAGTGTTGGAATCTCTTTCAATAAGATCAGGGAGATCAGGGAGATCAGGGCCAATGACAGGGGCGACGAGTGCATGGGCTGTAAGATTTGGTGCACGCGCCCTTGGCGCTCACAACTTTGGATGCTTCTTCCATCTGTTTTGTTTCCTACGCCACTCACCGCCACGGCCCGCGTTCGCAACGCGCAAGGGAGCGCTCTTGGACACCGAACCTACGGTGATACGTGGAGATCCCCAAGAGCCCTCAGTATGAGCCCTCATCGGTTTCACAGCTAGTTGTTGACTTGCCCGTTGCTGGCCACATGCCCCCTCTCCCCTTTCAACTCCCCCCCTCCCCCCTATCCCCAGCCACAAGGCAAACCATTGGGATACGTAACGCCCTTTTGCGACCTTAACACTTGCAGTTGTGCCCACTCCACTGGTCTCGCCACCCACGCCACAACGCGCACACGAAGGTACGAAAAAGTGGAAGGCCTATTCTGTGCATCATGACCCCCACTACGTTGACTCAGACTCCCCCTCGAACTCACAGGGGCACCACACCTTCCATTTCGTCGAAGGGGTCCTTAACGGCAAGTGGAAAATACCCTTCTTCTCAAGGTTCTCTGGGGATGTAGCGAGGAGCACCGACGCACCGAAACGCGCCTTTGCAGCAACTGCTACCCTATTCTCTCGGTGGTACTCCACCAAGTCCATCCCTTGCCCCATGGGTGAATTGACGACGTTGCGCTTCCGATACGCTGAACGGCACCCTATTCCACTCGCGCCACAGGCTGGACTCCATGTCGGCACCCTGTTATTTCTCGTTTCCCAAGCGGGCCGTCCGTAACAGCTCGCTTTCTCAACGAAGTGGGGCACCGCGTGGGTATTCCGCAATGGAACGGAGCGCGCGCAGCACCCCAAGGACGCCGCACTCGCGACATGAGCTATGGAAAAGTCACGGGTAGGGTAGCCCGACACAAATGGAGACTTGGTGACCGGTGTATTTTCGCCAAAGATGATCCCGCTCCTCAACGCTCAATCCGTCCAACTAACTATGAGATCCCTTCCACCGGGCAGGAAAGAGGGAGGGGGAGATGTTTCGTACTGAGCCCAACGTGCGAATAACCATCCCAGCGCGTAAGAGTGTCGACATCATCCCTACACGTGAAACGATGCGCGTGCCCTCCCAGTGGTAATGCGACGGATTTCGGGATGTGTGAGTGTCTTTCATGTTTTTACCTCGCCGTACCGTCAATGCTGTTTTTGATGGCCCGTACACATCGGGATGAACTTCCCCCCACCTCGACACCCACACCGCCCGCGGCCAGGCCACGGGTGGAACGCCCCCCCCCCCAACACACACACACCACGAAAAGAACGACAGTTAATGACAATTCGGGCGGTAGAGATCTCGTATTTGTTGGGGCCCGTGCCTCTGGCTCGCGCGGTGGGTGATAGAACTCTGTTTCCTCCTTTCCTTTTTATATGCCTTCTTTTCACACTCATTTCGGAATTGGGCTCGTTTCTAATTATTCCCTGCAAGGGGCTCGGAGAATCCGGCTGTACTCACGAGGATCACAGCCGCCAAGGCCTTTAACGAACCAACCTACGCAGCCCTGGCACTGCTGAAAATGTTTGGTACTGGGGCGGCGGCCAGCAGGTTACGTGCCCATGGCGGTTGCGACCAGTATGACCGAAAGCCGGTTTATTCAGCCCCCACTCTCGCGCACCACCACCCGCCACCCCATCAGCAGCCACCATTTCAACTGCGCCGGGCAAAAGGACCAGATTTATATCCTTATCGTCAGCCTCTTTCGGCGGCGTGTGGTGGGGAGGAAAGGGACACCCACAGCTGCAAAGGGCCCCTGCCAGCTTGCGGTTTTAGCAGGAAAAGGGGCATTCAAAGACCTGGAAAAATAGGGCGCGTTGGGGGACCGTGGGTAGCGCGAGTTGGGCGGGGGGGAAGGCGGATATGTGAATAGACCCAACCGCCCGGGGGAAACCGCTGGGGCGTTATCCTTGCACCCCTTGGGTTGCCGGCGCTCGTCGAACGCGCACTTTAGTCCAGTGATTTCGTCCACGCAAATGCCTCACAGATGTTGTGGGCGTCGTGACGAATACGTGCATGTAGTCGCAGCTCCTCGGTCTTTGTCTGCAGGAAGCAAGACGAACGCGGGGGGATGCTCAAGGTAAGGCAAGTACGATGACTTTTTTGCACGCGAAGGGCTTTTTGGTGCTGTCAGAGTGCAGAACTGGGTTTCCGACCAAAGGGGAACTGTCTCACTTTTACCTTCGACTTCTTGTCTACTGGAAAGTTGTGTTACGTGCACGCATTACTATGAGTCTCTTGCGCTGCTTTTCGTTGTCTAACTTGCCGCTTACTCGTGGTATAGGAATTAGCTTGCGTCAAACAAGCTCTTTACTTTGGCTGCACCGACGCTACTGAAAAAAGTAAAAGTTGCTGTTATTCTCTTCACTTTCGTAGGACTGTCTCAAAGTCGAGGGGGTTGTACTGTACCTGAGTATACTTTTTGCTCTCCCTTTCTTTCGGTGTGACGGCCTGAACAGAAGCGCAGGGGTGGGTCGGTGTCAGCTCCACGGGGTTGGCCACGATCTAGAGAAGACTAAAGCAGCGAGAGTGACCATATATCAGTGTTCTTCGACTGGAGTGATTTCTTAAGAGCGCTCTCTACGGCAGAATATCCAAGGTTCCTGTCGAGGCGCCAGGTTTACGTACGGTGTGTATGTGTGTGTTTGTATGAGTAGGTGGTCCTGCTCAAGGACCTCCCGGAACGGGGGCTGTTTCGCAAACAAACCCCTTTGCACAAGAGCCAAGGATGTTTCGATCGCGTAGCTTCCATTAATGTCCACCTTTATCAGATCCATGCTGGGTGTTTTACGACGAGCAAGAGCGAAGCCTCGGGTACCCTCCCCCCTCTTCTTCCTCGCCCCCGCAGGTGTAAGTTGCGAATTGTAGTCAACTCATACAAGCCCTCCCTCTGGTGGGCCACATGGCGAAGTAGAGCCTTCAAAATCGGTGGTTTTTGTGAGAGGGTTTCACGACACGGTTGACTGTGAGCTCCCCTTGGTGAATTTCCGGTCCGGATTTAGTTTCGACGCGTTAGACCGGCGACCGGGCTTTTTGCGACGGATCTCGGTGGGTTTGCCTTTTTGAGTGACAGGCAATAACCAGGCTTCTGGATCCAAGTGATTGCCGACAAGAATGCGTTTTGGTGGTACTGTGGAGCCTTTCTTTTCATGCAAACTCCAAAATAGAAGGAATTCGACCTCACGCTAGTGGTGGGTGTCCCTGTTGGGATGGGCGGAGTGTTGTGATGCACCGCGGGCGGGGTGGAGAGGGAGGAACGCAGCCCGGTGAAGGACCACCAGTTGCACGGCCCGTCGTGAATCTGCGGGGACACCCCGCGTCTGAAAGGAAGCGAGGCTGACAGAAAGTTTTGCATTTGTTCATCGACGATGATGCCAGATGGAGGACGCTCCTGTGCAAGGCGAGGCGTCACGGGAAATCGTGAGAACACATCCGCACAACGGAGCGTGGTCCTGTCGTTCTGGGGACCTTTTGCCCTCCTTCGTTCTGGAGGTACATTCTTCGGGGAAGAATGACCAAATCGAGTCAGTGCCCATCCCCCTCCCTGCTGCAATAAAGGTGGTAACGAGGTGCCGCACACATTTCTTTTTCTTTGAGCTCACCGTAGAGTGAGAGAGCGCCTCTCGTCTTTTCAGATACACGAAGTCCCTGTGAAACGAGTTGGCCACTTCGTTTCGCGCACCTGGCCTGACACCACGGTTTTCTCTTGTTATGCGCAGGTGGAACTGCCTGTAAAGTTCCGCTTCGCCAACGCAGCCGCGCGCCGCCAGTGGCCCGCGGGCCCGCGCGCTTCGCGTTCGGGGGGAACACGGGGGGGGGGGTCTTCTACCACGCGGTGCCCCTACTTCGTTGAAAAAGTGAGCTGGTACATACAGCCCGCTTGGGGAACGGTAAATAGCTGTGGGCCGAAAAGCGATCGAGGACAGCCGATACAAATGACTTGTGGGAATGTCGCAGGCGAACGGATTCTACCCTGTAAGGCGTTTGTTGGGGTTGGCGAGAGGAAAACAAGGATGACGAGGCAATGTGAGGGCCTCCGCACAAAGGCGTCACTCCCCTTACCTCTTTTCTGTGCCTTCTTTTAGCTCCGCTGCCTGCTCACGCCAAGGAAGGGGCCCCAGCGTTGGCTCCTACACACCTGGGGTGCTACGAAGCTATTCATCCAGAAGCAACGGCGGCACCTCACATCAGCAACACCCTCCGTGTTGACAGCGGCTGCCATTGCTGGGGTTCGCCATGGCGTAGTTGCGCGTACCTGGTGTTGTTGCTGCTGCGCTACGCGTTACAGGACTGCATCCCAGTACGCGCGCCCTTGGAAAGGCACGCGGCGAGCCGCCTCGGCAGGGGACGGGGTTGGACTCGGTGAGCGGGTGAATGGGAACCTTGGAAGTGGGCTGCGTGGGTGGTGTGTCTCTCGGCAGATTTCGCGGTTGAAATGGACACCGGCCTCCCTAGCCCGTTATGTCGTTTTCTGCTCTCTAAAAACGGGCAGTTGGGCCGGAAATTCCTGGTGATTCATCTAGGCGAGGTGTTTGTCGTTTTTCCATTGGGGAGGAGAGCGGGGGGCGTCGCGGGACCCTACGGGGGGGGGGGGGGGGTTTCCCCAGCACTCAAGGGCTGTCGCAGGCAGTGCCGGTGGTGTTCCAAAGGCGAAAGGCCCCTAAAACCGCCAGGGCGATGCCTCGACGTTTTTACGCACATGGGGTGGTGCGTCTGGTGTTGCACTGCCGGGAATGACCGTGTTCTGGCAACGTGGAGGGTTCGCGGGAGGTTGGGAGGGCGAGGGGTGGCGGCCGGTGGGGAGGAGGGTAAGGACAGGTGCCCGACGTTCCTTTGTTCAACTTCCTCTGGGCGGAGCGCCCGCGGCCTCTGTGACAGACGACGGTGGCGTGTGTGGGTTCGAGTCGTGCAGACGGGGGCCAGCTACCGATTCTGTCAGTGTTACCAGTCATCTGTTTGGCCGCACACGCTGGGGTTTCCGTCAACCCATGTTACAAGGCGCTAGTTGTGACACTTGCCCCTTACGTACCTGATTTTGTGTTCACTTCGCGAAATGTGCCAAGAACCCATTTTTCAACCTCCGCACCGAGTTCTCTAGAGAGTTCTGAAGTCTGAACACAACGTAAACATGCACGACGTCGTGGCGAGGAGCGCATTAGTACTGAAATAGCCGAAATCTCTAGAAATACACAACAACAGGAGGAGCGTATGAAAACTCACACTTCCGTTGAGCCGGATGCGTCAAGCGCTACCGCAATTTCACCAGTTCATTTGGTCACACCGATGTTCGCCGAAAATAACAGATTAACTGGGTTTCTAACGTCAACCTTTCTTTACTTCTCTTCTTCTTGTCGCACTAGTAATTCTTGCTCTTCTTATTCAGCTTAACCCACTCACTCTAACTTGCACCTAAAGTTTATACCTATTCACACGATGGGCTGCACCTCTTCCAAGTCTTCTACGGCTGATGCCAAGAGCGCCGCTGAGCGCAAGGCCGCGTGGGCCCGAATCCGTGCCGTCATTCCCCGTTCCCGCTCCGCCGAGGACAAGGCCCGACGCATTGCGCTGTTTAAGCAGTTCGACACGAACAACACCGGAAAGCTGTCCATGGAGGAGACCTACCAGGGCTGCATTAACATCCTTCACCTTGACGACTTCACCCCTCGTGTCCGAGACATCGTGAAACGCGCGTTCAACAAGGCTAAGGACATGGGCAACAAGGCTGAGGGTACCGGGTCCGAGGACTTCGTCGAGTTCCTCGAGTTCCGCCTGATGATGTGCTACATCTACGACTACCTTGAGCTGACCGTGATGTTCGACGAGATCGACACCTCTGGCAACATGCTCATTGACAACAAGGAGTTCAAGAAGGCCGCGGACAAGATTGCCGAGTGGGGTCTCAAGCTCGACGACCCTGATGCGACATTCAGGCAAATCGACAATAACGGGTCTGGGTCGATCACCTTTGATGAGTTCGCCGCGTGGGCCTCCGCGAAGAAGCTGGATGTTGACGGCGATCCGGACAACATGCAGTAGGTATCTCATGTCAAACGCTGTCGTCAGGACATCTTTCTGCTCAGGTACACCTTCCCGACATCTGTGTTTCTTCTGATTATTCTACCTTTATCTCAAAATCATACTTCCCGAGGCTTACCAGATTACTGGCTTGGTGTGTGTATCCAACTGAGAAAATGTTCGATATGCAAGCACTGAGCTACCTCACTGGCTACATGTACTTTTCCCTCACTTAACTCAGTATTTTTCTGTTATTTTGATCATTGATTACGTGCTATAAATGCAGGAAACGTGTCTCCACTACTGGGACACGGAGGTACCACCGCAAACAATCGAAAGGTAAACTGATTATGTTTGCCAGTGGTCGCATCAGGAAAAAGTTGTGAGCTGGGAGAGAGATGGAATCATCCACGTTTTTTTTTTTTCTCTGCGCCGTCAACGCAAGATGGAAGCGACTGTCAGCTAGGAAGCGCGGCAAAAAAATATACGTAGATGGTTGTTTTTTTCTCAACAGTTCATCTTCTTTTTGCAAAGCCTTCAGTTTTTTTCTGTTTTCTATCTTCATCTCCATGTACGTTTTTTTCCATCTCCATCTTATTACCCTGTCTATACGAAAAGAAAATCAACAACGGAGCGACGAGCTGAAGCGAATGTGACACCTCGTAAGGCAAATCAGATAAGTGTGACACCACATTTTTGAGAGCTCGCCGCAAATTATGTATTATCGTCAAGAGTGGACCCTGTGTGATTCGAGGACAAGACTGCTGCTACTATCGTTACGAACCGATTATTGCCTATTCCTTCCGTTGCTTTTTTCCTTCGGACGTTGCGCGTAGAGCGCATGCGTAGCGAGCATCCCATGGTGTTGTTTGCGGGCTGACAGCGTCTCCACGGAAACGATACTGGGCAGAAACGTTGATGCGGAAATAAGCGTGATGACCAACCGACCCAATTTCCTATCTGCACTCACACTCCGGAGCCTTTGACAAATGGTTAGAGAGACCTTTTTCATGATTTCTGAAAGCCTTAGAGGTAGTCAACTTCCTCAACTCACTTTCCATCCAAACACAAAGAAAAAGACGTGCCCGCAGCACCGTAGAAAGTAAGGCTCCTTCGCTCCCGGTTTGAGGAAAGTGCGTCGAAATGCAACAGCCACTCAAACGCTCTTGGTCCATCTGGTGGCAGCGCCGTCAAAATTCAGGACGCGATACTGCAACACCCCGAAAGCGACAGTAGATATGGAAACGAAAGTGGGAGAAAAGTTGGACCAGGCCCACACCGTTACGTCGGATTCATAAAATGAACTTCCTTTGGGGAACTATCGCAACAGCCTTCCGTTTCCGTATTCTTTGATCACCTCAAGTGAACCTAGGTTCTAACCACCCCTCCAGGCTCTTTCCCACCACCTATTTCGAAGTTTCACCTCCTCTCACCGCCATTATTTGTGCAATTTCAAACCTTACTTCCTTTTCAACCTTTAAAAATCACTATAATGGGCTGCACTTCCTCGAAGTCCACCACCGCCAAGGCGGACGAGAAGACTGCTGCCGAGCGTAAGGCCGCTTGGGAGAACATCCGCAAGCAGCTCCCTCGTGGTAAGACCCCCGACGACAAGCAGCGCCGCATCGACCTTTTCCGGAAGTTCGACAAGAACAACAGTGGCTCTCTCACCCTCGCCGAAACGTACGAGGGATGTGTTAACATTCTTCACCTCGACAATTTTACCACCCATCTCAAGGACATTGTGAAGCGTGCGTTCAACAAGGCCAAGGACCTTGGCACGAAGGACCGCGGCGCGGGTGAGGAGGACAAGGTCGAGTTCCTCGAGTTCCGCCTGATGCTGTGCTACATCTACGACTACTTCGAGCTGACCGTGATGTTCGACGAACTTGATGCATCTGGCAACGGCATCATTGACTCCAAGGAGTTTAAGGAGGCTGCACCCCGCATCGCGGAATGGGGAATTGAGATTCACGATCCGGAGGCGACGTTCAAGGAGATCGACGGCAATGGCTCTGGTCAGGTGACCTTCGACGAGTTTGCCGCGTGGGCGACTGCCAAGAAGCTCGACGCCGATGGCGATCCGGACAACATCGGCGCACCTGTTCCCGCGTCCTCCGCTCACGCAGCATCTGCCCCTGCCCCTGCTCCTGCCGCTGCTGTTGCTGAGGCTCCTGCCAAGGAGCGATCAGTCGCAGCTGAGAAGTCCCTGGCTGAGCGTAAGGCCGCGTGGGAGGAGATCCGCGAAGAATTGCCCCGCAAGAAGACCCCCGAGGACAAGAAGCGCCGTATCGAGCTGTTCAAGAAGTTCGACAAGGACGGTAGCGGCTCCCTGACGTACGAGGAGACCTACCAGGGTTGCATCGACATCCTGCACCTTGAGCGGTTCACCCCGCGAGTGAGGGACATCACGAAGCGTGCGTTCAACAAGGCCAAGGACCTTGGCACGAAGGACCGCGGCGCGGGTGAGGAGGACAAGGTCGAGTTCCTCGAGTTCCGCCTGATGCTGTGCTACATCTACGACTACTTCGAGCTGACCGTGATGTTCGACGAGATCGACACCTCTGGCAACATGATGCTCGACAAGGAAGAATTCAACCAGGCTGTTCCTCGCATCGCCGAGTGGGGTGTGCGAATCAACGATGCAGATGCAACCTTCGCCGAGATTGACGACAACGGATCGGGCCAGGTGACCTTCGACGAGTTCGCCGCGTGGGCTTCTGCCAAGAAGCTCGATGCCGATGGCGATCCGGACAACAGTCAGTGAAGGCAGCCATTCCTGTGAAGCCTGACAGAGTCCTCTGAAGTATGTCGTCTACAAGGGCTTGGTATCAAACAGGTGTACGTTTTATTTTTCCGCACGATGTATGACGCTGTTTTTCAATGTATGATAGCTGTGGGAGACTTTGACGGGAAAGTTGGAAGTCCCCACTTTTTTTTCCTGTTTCCTTTTTCGTTTTTACTGTGGAGGGTGTGCTCGCGGGCCTCACCTCCTGGCTTCTTCATTTCGGGATATACACAGACCCGGCTTCTCTCCGCTTATTTCACTGCGATCCTTCTGTTAGCGGGGAAATGCAGATATCTTCTTTTTAAAAAGACCCCACTGTTTCTTTTGTTTCCCTTTGGTAAACGATCTCGGAGGGAGCGAGAACTGGCAACACAGCTCAAGAGCACGGTGCCAACGTCAGTACGCTAGAGTTTCCCTCTCTGCGAGAGTTCGGGTAGGTTGGTCGTCACATTATTGGACCAGTCCTCTCATGTACTTCATTGACGACGTTTACTTTTCCCTTCTGAGAGGTCTTCTATGAAAGTTTATCTCATTCAGATTTCATCGTTTCGGGCAGACACTGAAAAAATGAGACTGCATATGGTTTTACGAGTGTGTGTGGGCAGAAACTGCTGCGAGCGTCGCCTGTGCACATTCTTGGTGTCTTCGGCGTTTGAGGGCCGCTGGGCTGCGGTTGTTGGGTGCTTCTGGTCTGAGCTAAAGTGGATCTACGGTAGTTGGGAGATCTGTTTGTGCCTACCGCTCGCTGTAGGTAACAAAAAAAGGTGCCGCCGATGAGGCAGACATCCGCGAGTTTTACTCTTTGTCGAGTGAAGCAACAGCGTGGCCACACTAGGCTCTCTGAATGTGCCGTCATCCTGAGCTGTCGTGGCCTTTTGTGAATCGCCTTCCTTGCTTTGCCCTCCTGCGAAACTACTAGTATTATTAAGTTTTCGTTCTCTATCTTTAGCATTTAACATTTCCGTATTTTTCCGAGCCACATACCATGAGCGCCAATCAGGCCCCGGAAAAGACTGCTGCCGAGCGCAAGGCCGCGTGGGAGGACATCCGCAAGGAGCTGCCCCGTGAAAAGACGCCCGCCGAGAAGAAGCGTCGCCTTGCACTCTTCAAGAAGTTCGACAAGGACGGCAGTAAGTCACTGACTCTCGAGGAGACCTACCAGGGCTGCATCGACATCCTGCACCTTGAGCGTTTCACCCCGCGTCTGAAGGACATCACGAAGCGTGCTTTCGCCAAGGCTTCCGGCCTCGGTACCCAGATCGATGGTGTTGGCGATGAGAGTGAGGTTGAGTTCCTCGAGTTCCGTATGATGCTGTGCTACATCTACGACTACTTCGAGCTGACCGTGATGTTCGACGAGATCGACACCTCTGGCAACATGATGCTCGACAAGGACGAGTTTAAGGAGGCTGTGCCGAAGCTTGCCGAATGGGGTGTCAGGATCAACGACCCCGACGCCACTTTCGCTGAGATTGATGGCAATGGCTCTGGCCAGGTGACCTTCGACGAGTTCGCTGCGTGGGCTGCCGCCAAGAAGCTCGATGCCGATGGCGATCCGGACAACATCGGCGCACCCCTCCCCACCTCGGTCAAAGACAATGCCCCCGAGGAGGCGAAGTCTCGCTCTGCCCCGCCCGTCAAGTCCCGCTCCGCTCCCGTTCCTTCTGGTCTCCCCGTCATTGTGAAGAAGCACCCTGGGGCGTCTACCGAGGAGCCTATCCAGTCTCGCGCCGCTGTGGTGGACAATGGCGCGGCTGAGCGTCTTGCAGCGTGGGAGGACATCCGCAAGGAGCTGCCCCGTGAGAAGACCCCCGAAGACAAGAAGCGCCGCATCGAGCTGTTTGAGAAGTTCGACAAGGACGGTAGCAAGTCACTGACTCTCGAGGAGACCTACCAGGGTTGCATCGACATCCTGCACCTTGAGAGGTTCACCCCTCGTCTGAAGGACATCACGAAGCGTGCCTTCGCCAAGGCTTCCGGCCTCGGTACCCAGATCGATGGTGTCGGTGAGGAGGACAAGGTCGAGTTCCTCGAGTTCCGCATGATGCTGTGCTACATCTACGACTACTTCGAGTTGACCGTGATGTTCGACGAGATCGACACCTCTGGCAACATGATCCTCGACAAGGAAGAATTCAACCAGGCTGTTCCTCGCATCGCCGAGTGGGGTGTCACCATTGAGGACCCTGACGCCACTTTCGCTGAGATTGATGGCAATGGCTCTGGCCAGGTGACCTTCGACGAGTTCGCCGCGTGGGCTGCCGCCAAGAAGCTCGATGCTGATGGCGATCCGGACAACATTGGTGCTCCCCTTCCTACGTCTGTGAACAACGCTGAGGAACAACCGAAGGCCCGCTCTCTTCCAGAAGACAAGTCGGCCGCTGAGCGCAAGACCGCGTGGGAGGAGATCCGCAAGGAGCTGCCCCGCAAGAAGACCCCCGAGGACAAGAAGCGCCGTATCGAGCTGTTCAAGAAGTTCGACAAGGACGGTAGCAAGTCACTGACTCTCGAGGAGACCTACCAGGGCTGCATCGACATCCTGCACCTTGACCGCTTCACGAGCCGCCTGAAGGACATCACGAAGCGTGCCTTCGCCAAGGCTTCCGGCCTCGGCACCTCCATTGACGGTGTTGGCGATGAGAGTGAGGTTGAGTTCCTCGAGTTCCGCATGATGCTGTGCTACATCTACGACTACTTCGAGTTGACCGTGATGTTCGACGAGATCGACACCTCTGGCAACATGATGCTCGACAAGGATGAGTTTAAGGAGGCTGTTCCTCGCATCGCCGAGTGGGGTGTGCAGATCAGTGATCCAGATGCAACCTTCGCCGAGATCGACGACAACGGCTCTGGCCAGGTGACCTTCGACGAGTTCGCCGCGTGGGCGACCGCCAAGAAGCTCGACGCCGATGGCGATCCGGACAACATCGGTGCGGCCGCTCCTACTTCTGTAAAGAAGGGCGGTAGCAAGAAGAAGTGATCCGGCATTGTGGACAAAGGCTAACTTCTCTGGAGCCTGTTCGTGTGAAGGGGGACACTGCAATACTGTAGACCGCTGTCTATCGAACGTGTGTGCATAGTGGTTCCAGGAGGAGGCAGCTCGAGCTAACTAAACTATTTTTCTATCTCCTTTACACATACAAAAACACCCTCATTATCGTTTGTGATTCCAACAACATATTTTCAGTAGCTTTGAGCACAGAGGGCTGGTCCCCATTTTTCATTGACTTTTATTGTTTTTTTTTTCTTATCTCATTGAAAGTCGAAAAAGAAAAACACCCATAACACAGCCGTTGTGCTGCTTTTTCCCTCCCTCCCCCCATCAGAAAGGCATCAACAAAAACGGACGTTCACAGTTTGTGACACCGCCACGTTGTGGGTACAGTGCTGGAAGGAGCAGAGCCTGTGGGATTGCCGTAGGGGTCCTGTAACAGGGACGGCAGCTTTGACTCTTCACCATCAGTACTCTCCTTTCGTGTCATTTTTATTTCTGTTTTCTTTCGCTATTTCACTACTTTTCGCACCGTGCGGTTCGACTCCTGTGCCGCTTCTAGCCATGACCCCTCTACTTATTCTTTTCCCCTCTGGTGCATTTTTCCGTAGAAAACTAACAGAAAAACGGTACGGCGGTTGCGGCGGCGGCCGCTCATATCTTTAGCGCTTTCTCACTACTACGCATGCATGAAGATTCATGTCGTGAGACCTGAATTGCGTGTCCCTCTCCAGCACACGTTACCTCCTTGTCTTCAGCCTATGAGCTCACTGGATATCATTCTTTCCTTTGAGCATTTTCATCCCCTCACGCTCTCTTCTCTCGCACCCCTTCGCACGTGTTCTGAACATCCCCTGGCCCCTAGTATTA